>JAHZNE010004306.1:0-22975 GCA_027744055.1 Callyntrura sp. NNG-2020
TCTCTCTCTCTCTCTTTCTCTCTTTGGTCCTGTTCTTTTCTTCGTTTCACACGCTCCCTATTTCCGAGAAAAAAGTCCCCACATAGTGGGAAAAGAAGGGCTTGCACAAATATCATAATCTCAAAGTGTCACGATATTTTACACCCCACAACATGCTACTGTGTGTGCTCGTGCTACAGAAAAATGCTAAAAGGCTGTATGATAAAGAGTGTTTATTATCAACATTATGTGCTGTGTAGCCTTTCAGTGCTATCATCACCGCAAATGGTGAATGTGACTGAAGAGAAATCAAAAAACGAAGACGATGCTTGTGGCGTTCCTTTTTTCTACTTCTGTCGTTGAAAAGCAAAACGGGAATCGGTGCGATTCTTTATCGGAGGTTTTCTTTTGCTTCATAAAATATTTCCACACATACACACAAACAGAATGGGACAGGCAGAGAAAAGAAGGAGAAATGTTTCACCAAAAGCTGACAATAAGAATGGGCAACTCCATTCTTAGAAGAAGAGCTCTCTCTCCCCCTTCTCTCTCTCTCTCTCATAACCATTATGCTTCCACGCTTTTTTATATTTCATTTCGCTTTCCGTCAAATCAAGTCGTAAAATATGATTTTCAAAGAAAAATAAAGGAAATGGACGGAAGTAACAAGAAGTTATATGCGCTTGTGAATTATTTTCTTCTTTTTTTCGTTTCTCCCTTCCTCTCTTACCAGCATCATCGTTGTCATCATACCACTATATACTCTCTTTGTTAAATCGCCAAATGTGTGGAATGATCCATAAAATTTTAAACATATTGAGAGCCCGTTACCCTCTCTCTATACGTCTAACCATAACCATAATTATATGTGCAATAAGTGTACTGAATTAAAATCTCCGTCAACAGCCGTTTAGCCGGAGGGTGTACTGCTGTTGTGTGTCCCTGCTTTTTATTCCAGACAGTTCCCTTTACTTTCACTCGTGATGGAGCATCCAGTTATAACTAACCTCCTATTATGCAAGGGCCGAAATTTATACGTGCGTTATTGCCCAAACATGTATCATCTGTAAATCGGCAGATTAAAAATGACAAAACCATTGAATCTTTTCCTCTTTTTGAATTTTCTTTGCCATCCTGACTTTGAATGTTTGCTTACGGGATGACGTTGTTACCACACTCATACCACTCATGCCCTGCTTATTGCCCCAGTAGTAAACCCTTACATATTATTCTTGTATACCTTTATGTCATTGTCATAAGGCGTAACAAAGAAATGTAAAAAAAGCATACAAAATCCACATATAAGAACGGGAGAGTCTGTTTTTGTGTGGTAGGAACATTCTTCTTCTTATCCTCGTCTTTGGCTGTCTTTTTTCGCAACTTTCTATTCCGTGAGTACAAGGGTCCAAGAATGAAAATGGGAGCAGAAAAGCATGCCAAAAGTACAAGGATCGATTTTCCCTTTTTTCTCGCTCTTTCTCTCTTCTCTCTCGGCTTCTCTGGTTGTATGTGTGTATGTTTGTGTTTCTCAGTCTCCACTGACTGTACTTGCAGCGTGTACGCCGTTTTTACTATTACTACTACTACTACGACTACTACCAAGTTGGTTGGTTTTTCTCTTGTTTTGGAAGAGAACCATCGTACTAGGGAGACAGAGTGGAAAAAAACTTAGACTTTTGTGTGAACTAGAAAAGAGAAGGACGAAGAGAACAGCAGAGAACAGAGGCACACAAGGCTTTCTCCTTGTTCACTGCTCACTAGCACTTTATCTACAACGAAACCAAGAGAGACCATCTAGACGACCAGAAGAGAGAGAGAAAGTAGTATATGTATCTTGTCTACTAACTAAAGGCCCACCAGTTTTTATATCATCATCATTTTCATCGTGCTCTTTTTCTCTCTCTCTCTCTCTCTTTAGTAGAGTAAAACCACTTGGGTTCCCTTCATTTTCTGAATAAATATGTAATACGAGTAGTATTGTACCACCAGCATTCCAGCCACCACTGGCAGCGCGGATATAGCTATAATGAATATAATAAGGTACGTATAAAGCAGTCATCCTGCTCCCTATACACAGGCAGACAGCGGCAATGGTAGATGCAGCAATAGCTGTTGTAGCAGTTCTACTCCTTCCAATTCGTTTGATCTTCTTTCTTTTTCTCCCTTTCTTCTCTGTTTTCCTACCAGGGTGTACATATGTCTGCATGGCTTTTCCTTCTTCCCCATCTTCCTCTCCTTTTTTATCAGAATGCTCTTTTACATTATGTAACCTTTTGTGTGTAAGCGTAAAAGAGAAAAGAGGAAAAAGAAAAAACTAAAAGTGAGAGTAGAGAAGACGGAAAGGGTGAAAAGTGAAAGCCGCTAACCAGGTAAGCTTCTAAGATGTTATTTATTTCTAGGGTCACTGCTATTCAAACAACGTCAACTTTGGCTTTGTGAGGTTAGCCTGAAATAAATATTCTGTTTAAATATGTTAAATTTTAACCACAATTTACTTTTCAGAAACATCCGGCGCGCATGCGTGGGTTTGCTAATTGCTATAACTAAACCAGAAGAGAACTGCAGTTTGTGCATCGCCCATCTTATGATTTTAACTCATTCGTTCCATTTTATTTTCAAAATGTATAACCCGTTATTATTTACATACACGTTGGATTAAATATTGATCTGTTTTTAAAATTTAAATATACTGTAAATAGTCCACGAGAAATTGTGAACAAGCATGAAACATCCAGTTATAAAATAGTATAAGCGGTGTTAACTTACATAAATTTTGTATTTTAAGGTTTTTTGCAAGATTAGTGTAGAGCATGCGCGCATAGATTTCGAAAATAGAAAATCGCTTTCAAAGATAAATGATGTTTCGCCCAAAAATTCGAATCCCAAACAAGCATTATTTGAAAAACTTCGAAATTAAATAACACCTTAGAAGCATACCAGGTAAGTACACTCCAGCTTGTGCTCTTATACTACTATTGCAACTGTGCTACCACGGCTGTTACTCCTATCCACTGCCACCACCACCCGCATATAATATATGAAGAAAGCAAGCTACATATCTTATGAAAGGGAGACCCTCACAGATGGTTAGGGCAAACATAGATTGTGTCTTCCAACCAACCAACACTACTATACGCGGGCCGATAGGGCCTTTTTCATGTTAAACCAAAACCTTTTCAACTTTCTTTTTTCTTTCTTTTCTTTCTCCCCATCTCTCATTCTGTACGTTTACATTATTGTATAGCGAAAAGACAGAAAAAAGGAATATAAAAATACTTGTGTCTTTTTTCTCTCTTCCACTCTCGTCATGTGTGCTCCCTTCTTTTTTCCTCCACACACGCTACAATACTCACACAGACACAAATACTGAAACACACACAGAGAGTGAAAAAGAGGCACAGACAGAAGGTGAATTCCAATGTGCTCCCTGTTTCCCTCTTATTATCCTCATCATTCTCCTCCTGCCCGGTGTTCATTACACTATACACACCGACTAAATTGAAGACATGCATCTTTTCTACAAACGAGACAAGAAGGAAAATTTGTACAGGATGTGAGCCGTGGTGGGACTGATGATATGAAGAGAAAAGTCACTTTTTTCTCGTTTTTTTGCGTTTTCTTCTTTTATGCAGCCTATTTAGTTGAATGCACACACGGGGTTTAAGTACAACATTGTAGTAGAGGAATACGAATAGTCAGGAACATGTATACACCCCGTATTGGCGACAACATATGGGTATCCACAAAAAAAACTGCTAGTCGTACAGCAAAAACCGGAGAATTTTTTGTTTGTTGGTGTGTGCAACTGGAAAAGGGAAAATGAATGTTGGAGTTTTTTGTGTCGTAATGAGGCTTGGTATGCTGGCATTATTATACGGCTGCTGCTGCTGGTGGTGGTGGTTGGTTGGTGATCCAGTGACCAAAATAACAAAGATAAAACTTGGCAATGACTCTTTGTTCTCTCATCTCATCTCTTAAATTCATTTCTTTTCTTCTCTCTCGCTTTTCGCGTATATATATATATATATGCCTGTGTCTGCCTCTGCGTGTACTTGCCTGCACACTGATCTCCTCTCTGCTCTCCGCCGAATATGTACTACAACTGTCGTATTATAAAACTCGTTCTTCTGTACGCATTCAAACATATCTCCTACTTTCATCTCCTCCTGTTCTCTAGATGTTGTGGAACTAACATAAATGGCGAGAAATGAATTGGACTAAATTGGAAAAATATGCAATGGTAGGCGGATTTTTTGGAGGGGCAGCCACACACTCACACATGGAGACAGATAAAGAGTTAAAGAGAAAAACACACACACACACACAAACATACATATTATACGACCGACGACGTGCATACACACACACACCCGCCAAGTTAATTCTTACCCTGAAAGAGATGTAGGAGTACTTATTATGGTGGCTTTATACGTCCTAGAGGTAGTTGTAGTGGTGGTACAATTTGCAATTCAGCTCACCCAAGTTAAAGGATTAGCCCATGGTGAAATTTCCTGGTTTGGGCACTGGCATGGCACTACATATATGCTTTTTTTGTTGTTATTTCAGGAAAGCATTTTCATCCTTGTAGTTATACAAGCTTGTGTGTGTAAATGTGTGTTTTTTTTTGCTTTTGCCCAACGAACGTGTCCATGGAATGGCACAAACAAGACAAAAAAACGAGAGAGGGAGACAGAGAAATGTGCGCGTTGGAAATTTACCTTAGAGTATAATAGGCAGTAGCGGAATAGGGCACATCTACGTTTGTATAAAATGCGGTGGGCATACATACGTACATACATACATGCATACATGCTGTACCGACATTGGTACTTATAGAGTACACATGAAGAATGCTAGACTCCGCTTTTTGCCTCTTTTCCGTAAAGCCACTACGGTGAGTAGTATTTCTCTCAGCTTGAGGCTTTTTCCCAGTGGGCCCTTCATTTACTTTTTAAGCGACTTGTGCTATTGCTGCTGTTTCTATACAACATGGCCATCAGTATCATCCTAAAAATTTCATCCCATCGCTTTCTTTCTACCCCCGTCTTACACTCACTTTCTCCGCCTTTCTCTCCTCTTTTGACCGCTTACTTTTTTCTTGTAAAATACCATCAGCCTTAGCAATCCCACATTTTCTTCAAGTTGTCAGCTTGCTCTCCTTCGTTGTTTTACAACCAGACTAAACAGCGGCAACAAGAAGAGAACACGGGAGCAGGAAAGCAAGAGCAGCAGCAACAGCATCACCAAGTATAATTTATTTTAGTTTACTGTTTTAAGGCTGAAAAATATATTTGGGAATGGCCAACGGCGAAAATGACAACATATGAACACACGAGGACTCTAGGACGACGAGAATGAGCGACGTTGTGTGAGGACGACGAATTTTAAGTGTGTATTCACCACCAGGTCCTCTCAACAGCGAGCAACGTACATTCTTTATGATGATGATATGATGATACTAGTACACGGGTAGAGAGACGACACACAATACACACGCTCATGCTCCACTGCATAGCCACCACTCGCCACACCACACCGAGGGAGTTTTTTTGTTACTTTTTGCATAATATTACGAAATAATGTAGCGTAGGTTTACAAGAGTGAAAAAGTGTAAATCGCAACGTCGGCACGGGAAGACCGAGAGAGAAAGAGGACGAGAGAGAGAGAGAGAGCACATGCATATGTGAGGGAAATGGGACACAGTAAATTACAAACAAAATGGAAGCGTGTTGATGGCATTGCTGGCTTCGTTTGATAGCTCCTTTTTTAAACGATTTTTTCCGCTACTCTCACGTCAGCCTGTCACCAAAGAAAAAACGATAAAATTAGGTGGCAGCTGAAAATACGCGGTGGGAGAGGGAGGATCGTGTTACCTTTTTTTGCAGGGCTAGAAAAAATTGAGAATTATTTTGTTTCCATTTTGAGACCGACCGTGTGAGTCAAGACAGCAGAGAGCGGAGTGAATGAGGGGATAACAAAAAAGAGATGACTACATTGCTGTGTGGGTATACATTATCCTGTTAATTTTTGGTGGAATGGTGTAAAGTGCAAAGCCTTGTTATTTTCCCCGTAAAATAAACGTAAAAGGGTAAAGGTAAAAGAGTCTGCGTTTTCGACACTTTCATTAATTCTACTGGGTGCAGAAACTAATTTCATTGATTATGATGACCGCATTATGCCGTTCATGTTAATTGTACACTATCAGCATAACCATGATAGTGAGCAGTCAAGAACAGCCGTGCTGGGTTAGATGGGCACAGCTAAGGCTATATAGGGGGGAAAAGCCTATATTCTACGAGGTGAGGTAGACAGGAAGAAAAGTTGCCGGAGAGTATGATTTGTAGAAACATTTTAAGAATATACTTAACAGCCCCACAACAGGGTATTCTAAAAATAGGAGCGGTACATATAGTGGCTTAAAATGGTGGCTGCTACTGCTGAGAATGAAAAAATGGCATAAAAACGAAAATGAATAACGGGAAAGAAAGAAAAGGGGAAGAAAGAAGAAGGTCTCAGATGACTCATATCGACTTTCTCTGCTTTGGCTCCAGCTTGCCGTGTAGTGTTAGTAGTAGTCCCCGTTTTGTATATTTGTAAGTTCTCATGTGTTGTTCCTTCCGTGCAGGTTTTGGCACGATTTCTTTAAAAAAAAGAAGCAGCTATCTGATACGACGAAACACTAAACACTACGGACGTAAACAGAGAAGAACAAAAGGTAGGATTTTAATATAAAAATAATAATGCTGCTACAATAACCCGCACCACCAAAGACAGCTTTCCAGCTGACGACGACGACGGTGAGATGGTGGTGTGTAGTAGCCGGGCGGGAGGGGGGAAAAAGGTAGAAAGTAGCTATTTTGGGTGTGTGTGTGTATATATACAACATATATTGCGAATCTTTGCTGCTGCTTCCACACATCTGAATACCGAAGCTGCCCTGATAATAAGTTGAAGCATGTGTGCCTTTGTAAAATGCAGAAACAATCGTGCTGATCTATTTTTGACGCATTATTCTATTTACTCGCACCAGCTAAATATTTTAAATTAAACCTGAAGTAGTTACACAGTTTTACTTTAACTTTAATTTATTAACGACGGAAAGCATTTTAATGTGGAAAGTAGTATGTCTGTCTGTCCGTAATCACGTCATCTCTAGAAGCCGTTGAAATGCAGGTCTAACGGGCAAATATGAGCTAGGTAGGGGTATGTTCCACATTCTTGTAAATGTGTGCAAAAACTCGTGAAAATTTACAGAGAAATAGATTTTGAAGCATATGTCCTTTGCGTACTTTCCTTTTAAAAATGGATTACACCATATTACTTAAATATTTAAATGTTTCATAATGGACCTTATAAGAGTATATCAAGCGCACCAGTCTCTTAAAATAAGTGAAGCCCTTTCCCCCTGTGTCCCACCAGTGAACAAAGTTTTCGTCAAGTTTGGCAAGGCGCGGGACAGGTATGCACAACGAGCAAGGTGAAATATGACAAGGACAATAAAAGTAGGGAAAGTACCTATATACATTTCATAGCCTTTCATCATTCCCTATATCTTCTGCTATTTCTCCCGTTTTGAAAATCATAATGGCGTTATGTTCCGTTAGGTACGCAGGAATGCTCTAAGTGAATCTACGCTATTTCTTGTGTTGTTCAAAGGGAAAACAGGAACGGTTAGCAGCAGTAAAACTTCCCCGCCATGACCAAGATCAAACTACGGAAAGCCACACTGTGGTTCTTGGAACTACTCTGTTGGCTTTTAATAGATTGCTGCCGCATCCTTCACCAGCGGTAAAGATGAACCGTCTGATATTATTTGTACTTGTCAAAAACAAACTGATAATGTAAGATGATAGTGCACCTTTATTGCCCCACATATAGCAAATTATTTCCCTTTCCCTTCACTACTCATTGTTGGTATATGTGGCCAAGTGTGCTCACTCACACAAATCTTTCGTCATTATGATGAAAGGGCTATACGCCACTTAAACTTGCACACATTTTCTCAATGTCAGAGAAACAGATACTGTTATATGTACTACTCCTGCTCCGGGGAGATTTATACAAATGTGAAAAAGTAAGGAAAGACGAAATAAACGTCATCTGTTTAAAAAATGATTTTAAGACTTTTGTGTCTATTGTTGGCTCCCTCCTAAAACGTATGCTTTCTTGATCTAAAAAAGATGGTCGCTTTTGTGACTGTGTTAGCTAATGACTTTTTACTTGGCCTCGACCAGAAACCCATCAATTTAGTAGTTCCTAAAATCTACTTCACAACTCGACGACAGATAAAATGAAAATTGAAATGAAATACTAGTGCCAACAATGAAAGTGCAATTATAAAGCTGGATTGTGCTCGCTTGTTTTCCTCCACACAGGGCGGGTAGTAAAAAAGAGGACTTAACAATGTACAGCGTCATTATTAAGTATCCTATATGTTATATAGATTTCTGTGTAATAAAAAAAGGACTTCCAAGACTTGGCATTCTTTGTAGGTGTGGTATTTGCAAGAACTGACATGAAACTGAAAGAAAAACAGGGAGTGAGGATACATAAAAAAAAGAACAATCAGTGTAAAGCCGTCCTTCTCCTATTTTGGTAGAATGCCTATTGCCTTTCAGTTACACAAAAATCACATCACATCAATATGATCGCACAAGATCATAGATATTACATGTGTTTTATCAAATATTTATAGCTCGGTGGGTCATACACGAAGTCCTATAAAAAATTCACCACATTCTCTCCATACAATGTGTACATCTTCTAATATTTGTAGTATAGTCCACTTTATAGAGCGGCGAGCATTCTGACAACGTTACGTGTGTGTCGCCAGTGTTTGCCCTGTTTGGCTGAAGACAGCAAGTGGAAAGAATACTTGTAACAGAGGGAGAAGGGATGAATACCGAAAAGTTGGCGAGGAAGGAAGTGCTAGCTAAGAATGCCGAAGAAAGTCAAGTCAAGAGAGTATAGATACATTTTTACAGAATACAATACAAATAACATAAAGCGGGAGAAAGAGAGGGAAAGCAGGATGTGAAATAGGACGACAAGTGAATAGATGTGGAATGAGGATGACAATAATGATACAAAAATACAATGTCAACGTCGCGCTCCTTCAGTATCTGAATTCTGAATGTATACTTGAGTGATGTTCTTGAAACGTGAAAACGACGACGAGTAGTAGTGTTAGCTTCTTGACTTGTTCTATCGGCATCATCATCACTATTCCGTGCAGTTTGCGCTGAACTCGACAGAAAAAAACAGGACTTGCAAGTCTCACAACTGCCACTGTTGTTACTAGTACCAGTACGACAACGACACTGGTTTAAGACGACGGAGAAAAGAACAGGATAGAACGAGAGAAAGAGAGAGAGAGAGAAAGGCTAAAGATTGGAAAGAAAGGTGTTCTCTTGGGACCATGTCCAAAGTCAAATAAAATGATTCCTTGGGAATATATAAAACGTTGTATTGGTATGGATGGCTGTACAGAATAAAAGGTTGAAGGAAGAAGGGGACGAAAAGAGAGAAAATGTAAGCATGCTTTAACTGTAAGTCGAATTTGAGTTTTAGTCATGTTAATACTATTTGTATACACAGGGAGTGAAAGTGGAAGAAAAGCAATGGAGAAAGCAATGTTTTTTCCATCACTACAACTACATAGCTACTTCTGTTTCGTCGAAACGAAAATTGCCGTAAAGGAAGGAATTTATACAACAAAAATTGCATGACTGTTTCCACTTTCCTTATACTACCCCTCTTTGGAGAAGAAATTTTGTTAGGGTTTAGTGTTATTTATGTAATATATGTTGATGCATTGTTATGTTCAAAGTCATTCATGTTTTATTATTGTAGGTACACAAACTGATTGTATGTATTGTATTAGGATCGATTTTCCCTTTTTCGGTTGTCGCTGCTCCGTTGTGCGTGTGTACGTGTGATTGTGTGTGTGTGTGTATGTACTGCATCAATTTTTATTTTATTAAGATGGAACGATTGGAATGGATAAATATTGGGACAAGTGGTAAGGCAAAGAGAACACACATCAACTGACGGGATCCTACCATCGGGATTCAAGCGCCAGAATGTTGGAGATGATGGGAAGCGTTAAAAATGCGGATAATGCGCGACAATACAAGCACTTGTTTCAGATCAGTGAACAGAAAAGTACAATTTCAACACTAAAGTGATATATGTGTGTGTACTTTGAGCTGTCTCTTGTGTGGATGACGGGAAGGAAAATCTGTTAGAGAGCAGTAGTAATACTAACGTTCTATTTATCAGCATCTGCAAACCAATTTCCTTCATTCTAGAAATGGCTTACTTTGTAAAAGCTTTTGGAACGTGGGGCCAAAAGTCCAATGCATCCGTATCATCTTACATTTTTTTGGTGTGGAGCTAATAAGTCGTTCGTTTCGTAACGGAATACAATACGGGGAAAGGGTGTATATATCTTGAAATTACAATTGTTAAAAAAATTGTATTGGGTTTGATATAACTCGCCCAATATGAAATTCAAAATCAAGAGCATTTATGACATATTGTTATAATACAGTTTGACCTCTGACCTTTGAGGTCAAAGTGGTTGGTTATTGTGAAGAGAAACTGGGTGTAATACCAAATATACCTTGCTAACTTACTACGGTTGGAGTCAACCTCCACTCTCCGGCAGGAACCTCATTGCTTAATCTAGTGCTGACATTCCTAATGAAAACTTAATTTTTACGCGGGATATATAAATTAAACGCCTGTCTGGATAAAGTTTCTTGCAGAAAACAACAAAACACATTTACATTGATTAGCACTTTATCACTGACCATAAATAAAGTTGTAAATAATACAAGCACCATCAAAACGTTCATTTTGAAAACATTTCTTTCTAACTTCAGGCGCGTTACTTCGTCACGACGCCGAAACATTTTTCTTCATTACAAGTTACGAGTCGTCCCTCCAAGAATCTTCATTTTTGCACGTTTTCTTCACAGAAAAGGTGCCAAAATAAAGTTGGTTTCCCTCTAACTTTTGGAGCGTCAACAAAACTCCATTTCTACAGATTTGTTAGAAAAGAAACTGCGTGAATAGCGAATTCAATTATCCCCCTTTTCTTGCTACTCTTTACTCGCGCGTCTATATACGTACAAATAGTCGGAGGCTTATTTCACCCCAAGTTTTTGACCAGTAATGAAAATGTTACTAAACGCGAAAAAAACAATGAAAAATGTTCAATGTTATTGCTTCTCCGCGAAACAGGGTGTTTTTCTTCTTCTCTCAACCTGTGTACAAGGACGTTACCACCTTTTTCGTATTTGCCTGCATGTGTTTTGTTTTCTTGGCCTTTTTTCTTCAACTTCATCTCATCTCTAATTCTTGCCCAATTCTCGGAATAATATCACTTCTTTTCAACTCTCTCCCTTCTATTCCTTCCCTTCCAACCCAACATACACATCACGTATGGCATTTCGTTAAGCAAACCTGGGCTATAGGTAGAGTACACTTTAAACGGGGGATTTCACATACTTTGCCGATTTTTTCCTTCTCTCTCTCTCTCTCTGTTCCTTTTTATACATGTCTCATGTCTTTTTATAAGAATGAAAAGGGAAAGGAGTTAAGGTTTTGGATTGAATTGAGAAGAGCAAGCTGTTCGTTCAATACCTCCCTCCCTCTCTCGCTCTCTCTGTCTCCCTTGCTACTTTTCGTTCTTATTCTGGCTGACTTGAGTACGAACGAAGAAGAAGAAATTGTACAAGCATTAGTATTGTACTGCAAAAGACGAAAAGAAGACGAAAAATAAAGGACAAAGGAAGGAATAAATATATATGGCATCTTGCATTGTGTTTCGTGTGGTATATGTAGTCATTTTAGTTTTTATTATTATTATAAGGCTCTAAGCTTTTTAGGAGGAAAAGAGCTTAACCACTTTATGTAATAGTGCTTTGCTATTGCTCCTCTCTCTCACTCCCTCTCTCTCTCTCTCTCTCTCGCTGTCTGTGTGTTTCTGTGAAACATACCCCCACCAAGAGCAGTACTACTACTGCTTCGGCTGCTAAACGTGCCAAAAAATCTGACATCCTTGTCCAAGATAAACTTATCCCATTCTTTACGTTGGTCTTTTAAGTAGTTAGGCATCATTCAAATACACCGTCATTACCCAGGGTGGGTGGGTTATGTCGGGGTACTAGATAACTTCTAAGGGGTCACCAACATTAAAATACAGAGGGATATCCCCCCGTGGAGGGGGTGGGTCGAGCCGAATTTGAAAAATGTTTTTATCCCAATATACTTGAACTCCGCGCTAGATGTAACATACAGTGATAGTAGGAACGTAGACCTTTACAAAAAAGTACATGTATGTATCGTCGTGTACTATTATTTTAGACGTAAAAAGACTGTCTTTTATAGCTTGTCTATAATGGGCATTACAACAATATTATAATGGTACACATAGACAATTGCTAGAAGAGATATAAAGGTTTCTTGCATGCATTGTTGGACTTTGCTGAAGACATGATGGTAAAGTAATAACACATTTTTTCCAGGCTGGCTACTTCTACTACTTTTCTGCCATGTTCCCTTTTCGGAGGGACTTAACTTTTGTTAGTCGTATTTACTTGTGCACCACTACAGAGTCACTCGTCCTATTCGAAATCTTAACAATAACAACGAAAAAGGGAGTCTAATGTGTGTCTACATATTCTCCATGTGCATTTTGTTCTCCATCTTCTAGCCGTTTTCATTTCTACTACTACTACTACTACTGTTATGCATCCGTAAAAAAACTAGCACACATGAAGAGTAAGTGGTGGCAACAGCGGTAGTGGTGGTGGTAGTGTTAGTCAAATAAATGGAAGGATAAAAACGGCAGACGGAACATAACATGAAAGGATGGAAAAGGAATCAAGACTGGAACTACCATCATGCTCTCTACAAAACGCGACCAAATCAGCCATGCCATTGCAAATGTTACGATTTTTTGTTCAACGTACCAGAGAACAGGATGAAGATAAAAAAAAGTAGGAAGAAGGAGAAGAAAAAAAGTATAATAGGAACGTTATATGGCGGTTCACAACAGGAGGTGGAATAGTGTTTTAGGGGAGAGAGAGAGAGGTCGAGCAAAAAGCACAAGAGAAAGGGACAGTGTGAGTGAAAGAGTGGATGAGGTGGCGGAAAATGGGAGCAGATAGATATAATATGTATGTATTGTGGTAGCAGCAGCGGAGAAGAGCAGAGAGAGAGAGAGAGAGCTCGAGTTGAGAGTCCTGTGACTGACTTGCGAGCGACAAGAAAAGTAGAGAGAGAGAGAGAGAGAGGGAGAGAAAAAAGTGTTCACTTTCACAACTTTGTAAGTATAATAATATGTTAGATTTAGCTTCGGTGGGAATGTTTATACACTTTTTTGGATGGAGCTCTTGTCATTGTCTAAGTCACGCCATCACTTTTCCAGTTGTATTTACATTTTCATGGTGTCAGGATGGTGATGAGGATGAGCGTGGTGGTGATGAGGATGAGCGTGGTGGTGATGAGGATGAGCGTGGTGGTGATGATGACGAGGAGGACGATGATGATTATTCTATTCACAATTCATGTGGAATGGGCACGCTCTTGTGTGTGTATGTGTATGTCTACCTCCCCCTCTCCCCCCATTCTCTCTCTTTACTTATTCTAAACGAGGAGTACAAAAAGAAAGATAACCATTGTTTTATTTTATCTCTGGTGCGGGGCAGGACTTTTCTGGGTAGGACATAAATGAATACGTAATACGGCACCACACACGTATATTCATACATACAAATATGAGCTTATTGCTTTACCTAACTCGGGATGATACGTATCGACACACATACACACACTCACTCACACATTTACACAAACTTTTTGGACATTCTTGCCATTAAAAGAAAATGGTCCTTAAGCTGTCCTTTTGTTATCCATTCTCAGTCCACGAACAAATAACGATGTTGTCAACTTCTATTATTACATGTGTCCTGCTTCCCGGCAGCTTTTCGACTCATTCATTACTGGAGTGATACTCAACAACTCGACAGCAAATACAACACAAGGTAATTTATTAATCGGACAGGTTTGTCTTACATGCAGGGGGCTTCAGAAGGACTCGACTCATCCTATAATTTAGGTTAAGAGCAGTTTATTATGCATACTATTATTAAATGGAGTCACGACTCCTGACAAGCGTGGTGTGTGGCATATCTCCTATTATTATCCGAGTTTTCCCTGTGTTCGGAGGGATGCACTACCACTCTCCTAATAAAACTTGTCTACACTTTCTCGCTCCAGCCATTGATAGATGATGTCGATGAGGAAAAAAAACTTGGAGAATTTACATGTGCCACCTAAAACTGCCCTGATAACAGCCTGAATGGGAAACACCTTCAAAACTATCCAAAGTTGTTGTGTCATCTCTCATCCTGTGTAATTTTCACGAAACAAATTAACACACGGTTTAGTAGATTGGATGGGAAAAAAGTTTATTTCTACCCGGAGGTTCCAGTTTTAGACTGCTTATTACATATACATCTGAATATGAATATTTTGATGAAAACCTTACTTTGTCCCCCGTAAAAAATAAACATGTGAAGCTGCTATTCAAACGAAGAAACTTCACTTTAACTTTCAGGGAAAACTTGAGTCCCTTCGGTGGTTCAGTACTTGAATGTCTTTAGAAAAAAAGATTGGAAAAACATCTGAGCACTTCACCTACATAGATAAGTAAATAAACAGAACTTATCGACGCGGCGGCGGCGGCGTTCCTATTGACAAAAGTCAGCAATATAGTTTATGAAGAAAATATTTTTGTAAAATTCGAACCTTCTGAATGGCGTGGAACTCCCCCCATACATCCTGCAATCTTCAAATGGTATTTATACAATTTTCCCCCTCTTATGAACCTCCTAGAAGGTATACCAAGTTTATTTTCCAATTTATAACAGCTTTCAACATTATTTTTTTCTCGGAAAGTTGCTGTGCAGAGAGGAAGGAAGTACCTCTCCCTCTTGTATCTCGTTAATGCCTCCCTAAACCCTACACAACATACTTGAACTTCTTCACAAGACTTAAATTAGGTCTCTTTATACGAGACCTATTCAGCTATCATGCTTTCTAAAACTCTCTCATGTTTCTTTCAAAATGTATACAATCTCGTACACTTTTCCAGTAGGTATTATCATTATCCGTTGCTGATTACTACTATATGCCCGCCACTAGTGGAACCAGCGACTAGCAAAATAGGATCGAGTGTGTGTGTATGTGTTCCCATTCCTCTCGTCATCGGTAAATTGACATGTAAAACCACTTTTGTGGATTTTCATCAATTTTCAATTTGACAAAGTAACGAGAGCGGCAGGCAGACAGACGAGAGCGAGGAATGAGGGGACTCCTTACATTACAAACAAGTTGTGCATTTACATATGTACGGTAAAACATGTAAATGAGATCATCTCTCATCGCGCTATCTATAGATACTTCCGTTTAAACCCCAAAATATGTATCATTTCAACAGGCTCAAGCGGTATGACAGATCTCCGTGTAGGGGGTACTACTTTCCTATAAATTTCGGCTGCTTTCCCTAAATATGGCGTAGAGTATATGTATGTATCACATATTTTATGTTGTTGTGGTTGTGTAGTTCATTTTGCTTCTTTATTTCTCCTCCTCGGCGTGAGTCAACTTACTGCTGGTTTATCATGAATGAGTACCATCATTATATCATCAAACAAGAAACACTACAACAACAACAAAAACAACCCATTTCCTTCTCAACTCATCTTCGTACAGCAGCGTACTTCTTCTTTCTTCTTGCTGGGGCATCGTACATAAAACGTAAATTCGGGCTTGTCATCAAAATCCTCTCAACTCAACGCGATTTTCATCAGCGGCTCACTCAGACATGAAGATGGAGAAAGTAAAAGCGGCAAGAAATGAGGATGATGATGATACCACGAGGGTTTGAATGTATGGGGATATATATATTTCCGTTAAAAAAAGGGGAAACCTGGAGGGTTGTATGTATATGTGCGCATAATACACCGCATCCGATTCGTGAAAGCATATCGACATCATTGTATATGTCTTCATTGTTCACGGTACAGCTGGCGAGCAGCGGATGAGGGATGAGACGGCTGTAGTAAAACTTGCTGCTGCGTGTATGTTTTGTATAAATTTATAGTATCATCCAACACGATGAAGAAAGCTGTTTTCCTCGACTACTTCTTCACAGAAGAATAAATTTCCCGACTAGTTTCTCATCTGCTTTTTCACTTGATCACAATTTCGCTTCAGAATTTCATATGGTGACAAAGTAAAATCGTTCCGGGCAGACAGGCTGTTTTCGGGAAAAAGTCGTTCAGAGAGGGACTAAGTCGAGAACAGGGAAAACTTAAATTGGAAGGTAATTTTATGGACATCGTTCCATGTACACGTTGTGCGTTGTTGTCAGTTGCAAGCTCATTGTCATACATATAACCGCAGACGTGCTTACAAGTTTGTCCGATTTTTGGTGTTTGATGCGCCTTTCTCCCAGCAGAGATATGCTCTTTACTACCCCTGCACACCACTCAAACGTGCCACCTGTGCTTTGGTGCTTTCGGCCGCTATGCTATTTACCAAAATATTAACTATTTGTAAATAAGGCTTCTATATGCATCACAGATGGGTATGTTCGTATATGTATATTATTTCTCCTTTAAAAAGGAACGCTGCGGATGTTACATAAGTTGTAACAAACACCACACACGCTGCCAGGACTGGATCTGCCCATCCCCGTTTTCCCCATTATTATCGCGCCATTCCCTCATGATGTTCTAGGCTGTTGTAATTGTAACGATGATGTGCTTTTTTAATATTAATAAGCCAAAATTGTATAATATGAGCCCCACTTTTGCGTTTTCATTATACAAATCCAGTTTCATTAGCATAATGCAATCCTCCTACACCATTTACTATCTTGCACTAGCTACTGGCTCCCAATTTCCCTTTTTTTTATTATACACCATTTTCTCCGTGCAAGTTCATTACTGTGTCATGGTCTCGCTGCTAGCAAGAGAAATGACAGATTGTCAAGAAAAACCCGGCGGTCTGTGACGAAAGAGAAGATATTGTTCCAGGGAAGGGGGTAGCCACAAATAAGTGAGGTGTCTTTGGTGACAACCGACATTAGCATAATGCAATCCTCCTACACCATTTACTATCTTGCACTAGCTACTGGCTCCCAATTTCCCTTTTTTTATTATACACCATTTTCTCCGTGCAAGTTCATTACTGTGTCATGGTCTCACTGCTAGCAAGAGAAATGACAGATTGTCAAGAAAAGCCCGGCGGTCTGTGACGAAAGAGAAGATATTGTTCCAGGGAAGGGGGTAGCCACAAATAAGTGAGGTGTCTTTGGTGACAACCGCGATATGGTTATAATAAGATGAAAGTAAGCACTTTTGCAAACGCTGCATTTATACAGGGAAGGGGATATCTATATAGGTATACATACATGTGGTGTGATAGAAGACATCATTACTAATCCAATTTACCACTTATTTACTTGCCTTGTCCCTAAGGAAGGGAGAAGGTGGTCGGGAGGCACTGGTTAAATCCATCAACTTTATTTGTTTTCCTCTCATTTCCTCATCAGGGTTTGATCGTAGTATCGAATAGGTGGTATATATAGCGGTTTCCCTATAACTAGCCGCTAGTTTTCTACAAATAATGGAACTACTACCTTATCTTTCTTGTCGTCTGTCACCTCAATTTTGAGTAGTAGTGAACGGGATCGCACGGAATGCAAAGATGGTGGAACGAAGGCGACTTTCCTTTCTTCTTGCGGTTATGTTTCTTTCTGATAAGATACCGCTTATTGGGGCACCGTCATTCCATGTTTGATGTTACTGAGTCTATTACAGAAAAACGTGGTAAACCGATAAGTGACACAGAGTTCCGCGCCATTTTGAACCGCCGACCTTCTATCAACTTGTTAGCGGGTTTCAGGTAGGCAAACATTATTTCCGAGCCGTTTCTGCATAAAAGCAGTATATGGTTGGAAGATACAGGGACAAATGTTAATTTGCTGTTTTCTTTGTCTGGAAACCGAAGTAATGTCTTAATGACCGGCAACAGAGTTGTCATTCTGCCAAACCAGTTTACCATAAGATTAATACTGTTTCCAGGTTTTATGTGACAGGTACGGCCTCTGCTGGGAGATATCATGTGTTAAAGTAAATGCGTACACAAATATGCTTTATCTACCTTACTCGGTCACGCAACTGTCGATTTCATCTTTCCAATGCACATCCCCTAACTTACTACTTTCAAGTTGCTGAAAAATATGAAATCCCTGGAGAAAGACACCTCTTGGGCGGTTTCCCACAATTGGAGGTTGCACAACTCTGGTGCGAGGCTGATGGCATGCAAGTTTTTGAAGAACTGAAATGAAACTACAGGATCAATGCCTGCTAATGAAACAAACACGTATTTAGCTTGAGGCACCCGCAACCCCACATCCTCTGTGAGTGAGTAAAGTGTCTATACACGCCTGGCTTCAAAATGCCTATAACTACAGAGAGTCCAGACATCGTAGGTTCAACATATACAAAGAGCGTGTTAAGTGTATGGAAATTGAATAAACTGTTGTCGCAATTCTCCCATGAAGAGAAAAACTAACAGAAATTTCGAAAGTTATCCCATCACTCGTAACTAGTTAAGTTCGTTATTTTATATCACCCGCCACGCCATCATCCTCTACAGTGTAGGAGTAGTAGTAGCCAAAATTTTTGTCACAGAGACGAGCGACAAGTTTCATGGAGGTGCTTTTAGGCAATTCAATAATTATCCTAAGAAAACAGACGAACGGAAAGTTAAACTCTTTCTTTCCCCACGAAATAGTGTGTAACAGAGAGCGGTAGGGCTGCCCGACAACGCACCACCAGAGAAGGAAACCATGAAATCAACATTTCCGCCAGCAAGAAACTACGATAAAATTTCGGAACATGCCCTCCCGTTCCACCACTCATATATATATCTCTCTCGTATAACAAAACAAGAGGAGAGAGAGAGAGATCCTTTATCACGTTGCAGTCCAAGTCCAATTCCAGGAACCATATCCATGTATCAATTTAAGTTGGAATGAAGTAATGGTAGAAGAGGGTAAAGCGGTGAGGCAGTAGTGGCAGTAGCGCTAGACACATGTTTCCCTAATTTAGTTTTCTTCATGAATATGGAACAGTTCTAGCAGTAGAATTACCAGTTGTTGTTGCTGTTAGTTAGCATCTTCACCATTTTCGTTTTCATTCGTTCGGTTGTTGATTTTAATCTTGAGAGGATTTAATTAGTCTAAACATCTCCCAGAAGGCATCTTCTCGCCCCATGTCTAAAAGAACTGGCTACATTTCTTCAAACAGCTTGCTCCTTGCCGCGCGCGTCTCCCTCTTCTCCCTTCGGTTACCACACCGGTTTCCCTTTTGAAAGCTACAAATTGACGTGATAAATATGCGTAGAGGCTTTTTTTGCCGGTATGTGAAGGACAAGCTTTTGGAAACCCATTCGTACAAAATCTAGAGTGTAAATGCTATCGTATACTCCTCGTCGTACTAATTCGCTGAAACCCGGGCAATATATTTACATTATTTTATCAAGCCCTTCTGCTGCATAGTAGTAGTCTTCCACTTCCACCCTGTGGAGTGAATTATTGTAAGCCCGTAATAAAAATGAAACTGCAGCTTGCATCTTTTTGTGAAATTAAAAACAAGACATGCTTTAAAAATAAAATGACAGACTGGGAATGAACGCAATATGTAGAATTATAATAATACAAACACTCACAAAATTCCAGCTGTGACTTTTCCAACAAATTAAGTGAGTGAACAAGAAATGCGACCTGCCTGGCATCCCGGCGCTCAACTAAATAACTCTTGCGCAGCAGACAGAATGCTGAATACATTAACCTATGTTCAAACTGTATTTATTTAGAAAAACTAAAAACCGACAACGACGCTATTTTCCAGCGTTGGGGAAATGTAGAGAGAGAGGGAGAGAGTCAGTATGGAACACAGGGTGCGTCTCCCCCTTTTTCATATCGTGTAACCCGAACTTTTAACTGGCATGTGCTTATATTGTCCTTACTTAAGCCAGCGACTATTACATACTTTTTGGAATGATGGTATTTTGTGAGAATAAAACAGCTACGTTGATAGTTTTTCTGTTCAAGTATTTCGACAAAGTAGTTTCAATTCTTTGTGGCTTCGGCTTCACATACTGAGGGAGTAAGAGAGAGAGGGAGAGAAAGGGAAGGACGCAGATAAAAACAAAATTTTTCGATTTAGAATTTAGTCTCTTTCCCATCGTATATTTTCCGTCACGCTTCACTGACTTTTAACAAAAAATATGAACCACTAAAAACGAATACACTCTTATACATCCATACAAACACATGGAGAGAGGAAACTAGAAAAGAAGCTAGAAACCGAACAAATGAATACATTTTATTTGCGACCAGCTTATCCGAGAGAATACAACAATCGGGTATTGTGTCTCAGCAGTCTGTGGACTTATAAGCAAGGCAATTTAAAATAGCATTTTCCCCGATTGGTGGTTACTTATGATCAATGGATAGAATGGATTTTAACAATGGGCTGTTATAATCAATCCTGATGAATGAAAGTTTGAAAATTTAATTATATAAGTTGACGAACAATACATAGTAGCTCCTCTAACGTAGTTGTATTAATAAAAAGGGTTCCGCCTGATTTGATGGACTCTTATGACTCACGGATCGTTCAATGCATATACACCGTAAATAATAAGAGGTTCTTGTTAATTTTAATGTATCATCTTGTTCTTAAGAAGTGTTGTTCTGATCGGCTGATTCCTGAGGACTTTAATGTTAGTCCTCGATGCCCACTTTCGAAATTGCACTAATTACCAGCGATTTTAACATCACTCTCTGAGATGCTTATTACACCATCGTTTTGGTAATCAAATCGTGTCAAACTTAAAAATATTCATTCCGATATAATCAAGTCACTTCACTATAACATATAATCAAGAATTTCCTTCAAATATTTCACAGTAAGGAAAAATAAGACTAAGAATACTGCTGGTCTTACATTTTAGATTAATAAAATCTTTATTTTGTGCTGTGTTGTAGGATGGTTTTCTAGATAACTGCTGTAGTTTGTTTGCTGTTTATATTTTTGTGCTTTAACGGCGATGTTGAAAGTCTAGCAAAATTTGTGGGCATTCGAGTAAATGATGCAAACATTTGAAATTGTGAAAGTAAATCTGGTAAACAGAACTCCACTACCCAATAAACATGAACAGTCGCATTATGCGACTCGCATATTTATACAGTAATAGTAATTGGTCTTCAGAAGTAATAACGCAAAAGTATGTCGCTGTAATGTTGTGTATCGCAATTATATATCCATTCGCACTCATTTTTTGCTTTTCATTTTCTCTCCATTTCCCTGCAATTTACCTACACAAAAGCATTAATACCCCAAAGTTGCAATATGAGCTTGTCGAATGTGTATTCAACTTTATTTTGTTTTTTATCCTAAAAAATCGAGTGTGTACTTAAAATGCACGATTCTGAAAATAAATACACCATTTCAACAAATGTGTTTTCTTCAGAATGTTGATTTCCTCGAGTTTCAGCGTTGTCACCAGAAGAAGGTCGTTAAATCCACGATGATATAACCACGAACTTGTTTCTAAACCTAAGTTGGCGAGAGGGACCTACTTCTTTTTGGTAAAAAAAAATGCTTGTAAACCCGTATTTTTCGGAGAGTCTTTGATTATTATTGCATGTAAAATTTAAAGAAGGGTTCAGTCGAGAGGTGCTTGTGTCCATATTGACTGGGGCATTTCTCGAGCAAACGTTCTTCTTCTTTAACCTTTTTATTGGGTCGTCGAATGTCAGAACGCGGTGACAGTAAAGTAGAGGAGAAGACAAGAATCAAATCGGAGAAATGTGTTCTCTTCCTTTCCTTTCTCCAAATTGGCAAAGTAAAACAAGTCAAGTCGAAATCAAAAGTCACAAATAATCAGCGCTGAAAGGACCAAAAGAGAAGCTTCTTCTGCAGCCAAAAACCAAGAAAACTGTGCTTGTCTCATGCCAAACGATTTATTTTGCACTTTGATTCATCATCAATATTGTAAATTACATTGGAAATGCATGAATGTATAAAAAGTTTGTTTGTCAATCAGTCAACCGCGCCGGCTCAAGTATGACAAGCCCTGTTTCTTTAATTTGGTGGGAGTACAACTTATTTTTATGGAAATACAAATAAAAAATCAAACAGTTTTATTTGCTTTTTCAGTTAGTTTAGTTAAGTTTGCCTGTCAAATTACTGTCAAGACGTGTGATGTGTGATGCCATTTCAACCGGCAAGAAGCGGGGAACAAAAAACTTTTTTCCCTTTGTTTATCTATAGTTTCTTTAATGAAAAGGAAAAGGCATGATGTATGGAAGGGCTTTCATGAGAATAAAATTTTGTGTTTTCCCCCGCCTTCACTTTGAATACCAAAAATTTCATTTCAAAACTGTCGTTTGTCGTAGTATTCGTATTTGTCACCCCATTCCACTTGATTTCCTTGCCGAGTAATGACTCTCAGCGCCAGCAGCAGCCGTACGTTAGGATCACGCATTGTTAGCATATGCGGTAATGCAAAAATGGTTTACTTAACACTTTGGTAGAATAACGAAAGAAGTGTAACAATAAAAAGAAGTTGACAGAGACAGACTGATTGCGATTTAGAGCGTAATCCTTTTATGTCGTTGCGACATTTTGAAAAACAGACGGAATTAGGAAATAAACACAATAAATGCGAGTGTAACGACGTTGTAAATACATTCAAACAGTCGCTCTTTATGCACGTATATACGTGCCCCAATGAAATCTTTTTCCGTCACATCTCTAACTACTCCTTTTGACTGGTATTAATTGTAAAGAAGTGTCTAATGAGTTTGTTGACTATGCATTCGATATATATATGGTCTCTC
>JAHZNE010004307.1:0-13505 GCA_027744055.1 Callyntrura sp. NNG-2020
TATATATACCAACGCACAGCTGCGGAATCCAGTAATTAGAATTATTACAGTCTTCTCCTTTACAGTTCTTCTCTGTGTCATATATGAAAATCCCCATTAATTGAAAACCCTCGATTAGTAGGGTTTTAATATTTGTAAGAGCACTTTCCACACACACAAACTTAATGACTGAACAGCACGCCCTGACCGTACGGAAGGAAAATGGTCAAAGCACCAACCAACTGGTATTATTACAAGTGGTTTATCAACGTTTACAGCCTACATATACGAATACAAATAAATGGAACTATCGAGACATTAAAAAAATAATATATTTTTGAATGACCGGTTAAAGTTTGAACTTGTGCAGACAAAATATTACTTGCTACTTACACTGCAATTATCTGAACTTTAAACAGAAACAATAGCAAATGAATATATATTGTCAGTAGAGAAGTTTGTGCAGACTTGTTTTATTTTTTACTATTCTATTTTTACTTCAATTGAACAGAATATATTGTCGAATTCTTACTTTTTATTATTAACAATAATTAAATTTAGATCAATTGTGGAAAAGCTATATAATTCCAAGTGTAAATGTTGTCAGCTATCACCACAACCACAACACCGAAGCGACTATAATGGATCCAGTTAAGAAACATGCTCTCTTTGCGTTGTATCGTAATATTTAAATGAAAATTCTAAACAATCACGGTATTTTGATTTCCGTTCGTACGCTGTTTGGCAAACACGATTACTATGAAAATGGCGGAACATAAGCAAATTAATAGAGATAATACTCGCTGTATAACTAAGTACACAAAGTCTGAGACTCAACATCATCAACATATCGTGATCATGGCTATTTTATTTTCGTTCTTCGTTGACTACAAACCAACATCGTAACTATTTTTCCTTTAAATTTGAATGTGCTTGTTCTCAATAATTGTATGCAGTAAAATAATACAATGAATGCAATAATATCAAATACTAACTTTTTTGTCCTTGTGATTTATGAAAACCCAGTTTTGTCCGGACGAGCCACAATTTTCCATAGTTACGTCATGAATTAAACCAGGTTTGTTTTTCACTGTCAGACATTTTTTTGTAACTCTGTTTACCAACTTGCCGCCGTGACTTCCAGTAACATACTCCCATCTGAATCGTTTATCTTCAACATAATCACAAGCCTTCATCTGAACTTTCTTCGTACCGTCCACCGTTGCGCAAACATTTTCATTCCGCAATTCGTATTTTTTGCTCAGGTAGAATGACTAGCATAAAAATCCAAATCTCAAATTTTGTATGTGATCACTGATCACATATACTTTTTAAAAATATGCAAGTGAACTCTCTTTTTATGCGCCCCCCCCCACAATGAAATCTTTACATGCAGTTCCATATGAACCGGATACATTAATATGAACATATCTAGCAAGTTTTATTAATGTTTTTCCTTGTATTATTTGGGTTTGTGTTTGTGGGAAGAGTTTTATTTTATAAGGGAGACCATTATAAAGAGTTCACTGCGGTATGAAATTGATGATGAATGAGGAATATTGAACGTTATACCTGACTTAGATAGAGTTTTGGATGACAAGGATAGACTTGCAGCTCAAAACTTTCTCCCTTGTTACCCATGTCATCTAAACAATAGTTCGATATTGTATTTTTTAGTTGTCCCCAGCGTGTGGAGTCACGTTGTAATCGAAACTTTTCCTTGTATACATTGTCCAAATACCATTGAAAACTTTTGCACTTTTTCCGCTTTCGAAATTCTCGACGACTCGTTACATCTCCGAAATCATACAGCTAAAATTTAAGGGGAACAATCAGGTAAGTTGCTGAAGAGTTAAAATAAATTGAGCTCTTCAAATTAAAATTACTCAAATTACCGTGGCTTGTTGATGAAAAACTAATTCATAAACAGAATAATTTGCAAATTGCAATTGTATGCTTAATTATGAACCAAAGCAATATTATTTGTACATTTTAAGGTGGTTCGGTTGCATACCCCCTTACCCTAAAACTCATTTCAAGATTTTCAGCTCCCCAAACTGAAACAGAGTGCATATTTTTAGAAAAATGATATTCGGAACGGAACTGTGCTTTTTCATAAAAATTTCTCACTATTTACCTTTCATGCCAGGATCGTAGGAACCAATTTCCCAAAAATACTTCCTGTCAATGCCAAATAGGCCTCCTGGCATTGTTGGTGATCGCGTAGGGTCGTAATGATGCCTCTTGGTATCTTCTATATATTTGGGAATCTTTATCCAATAGAATAACCCAGACCATTTGAAACCCCCAAGGAAAAAGTAGTCTCCACCTGTCATACTATATTCCATCGTTTTCTCATTAATCACGTCAATCACAGGCACCACAACTGTTGTCCGCTTCTCCTTTATTCGCTGAAGCAACGGTTCACTCCACTCATCTATGATTTCGCAGTGAGCATCCAAAAATATTAAAACGTCCCCGACAGCCACATGCGCCCCAATCATTCTTGATCTAATTAGCCCTGACCTCATGGACAATCTCAAAAGTCTAATCGTATTTACTGGAAATCTTGTTGCCAAAAACCGCTCTAGCTTTCCTTTCAAATCTACACGATTGCTGTAATCATCGACAAGAATGATTTCCTTGAGAAGATGCGCCGGTGTTCGGTTTATGAGTCCGAATATCATTCTAACAATGCTGACAAAGGCTTCATTGGTGAACACAATAACAATGCTCATGGTTGGTAGGGAGCTCGTATCATAAATAGCCAGGCGACAGGAGATTTCCCGTGTGTCAGGGCCCGTTCTGTTTAACGATATCATTTCGCTAAGCAACCTATTGAATCCTTCCTTTTTCATCACCCTTTCTTCCTCTTTACGCTGCCATGTTCGAACAGTTGCTGCTCTACCACCTGCTCCAAGATGAGGTATTATTTTTCCTTCATCGTCCAGTATTTCTTTATCGAAACGGGCATGCTCTGACTTCCTACCTCGACATTTTTCAAGGTTCACCTCTCTAAAGTCAACTTCTTGCAACACAGCCTCCAGAAACTCATCCGTGTTTTCTTCTAAAACCTGCTTGCGTAAAGTTTTTAGGTCTTGTACAGGACCAAGATGATGAAGCGATGAGATGAAGCTTGGATAGATAGGAATTCCAAAATAGTTTGAAAAGAAAGATACGGTAAATACAAAAGAGAGAATGAAAATGGAAATTTTTAAAATGTAATTTTGTTTCCGCTTGTGAAACGGAATGATTTTTAGAAACGTCATGATGATTGTATATAGAGCGACATGGTTGAAAGGTTGATACAGAAAATATAATTTTTCCTTTCAAGATGAAATGGCCGTTGAACGGATGTAAGATTTCATTACAATTAACAATAGATATGAAGTGGTTACCTTCGGAAAGAAAAGACAATAGGAATGGTTCTCAAAAATTTATTGTTCGGAGTTTGGACTGTTATGAACTGGCATAAGCAATGCTAAATGGTGATATCTTGTGGCATAAAAATTTCCACGTTAATTATATTAAATTAATTTGCACTCTACAAAGATGATTTAATGCTTAATTAAAAATAGAAAGCACGCAGTACATATAGTATATTTAAAGTAAAGTAATAAAAACCGAAAGTAAAAAGGCAATCCTTCAAATCGAAATTAAAGCTATCTATTGTTTTCAGGGAATACAATTTGTATTAAAAATTCTCGTTGAGAGTAGACAAAAGGTGCATAGGATGAACTATTGTGAAATTGTACCACGGCAATTGAGAATGGCAAACACAATTCGGCAGTAAAATGTAGGTTGAACAAAAGTGAAATTATTATTTTTAAATAAAATAGTTCGCATTTCCCTCTCCCCATCGGCTCAGAAAAAAAGATATTTTAATGAAGTTTTCAATGCTCAAATGGAAATGCTATTAATGTTTTGAAAATGATGAGCTTGTTTAGACATTATTCGAATTTCTTTCGATTTTCTGTTAAAATTTCAACGATATTAGTACGGAACCAGCTGTATTTGCCAAAGTGCCCAACAGCGTTAAGCATGTTACATTCTTAACTCTGTAAAAACTTCCACTTTGCACAGACTCGGCCCTCACTGTTTTCACCAATCGTTTTCCCAATGCAGTACGATTAGCATGTATCCTCATTTTCATGCTATTTTTAAATTTAGCACTGTATTCACCTACCATTGCCATAAACAATGTAAAAATCAACAACATGCTACAACAAATGATGACTAATGCCAATCCAAAAGCTACCACAAAAAATTTGTCTCCATCACTACCGTCTGTTAAACGAAACAACAAAAATACCTTGGATTGTGCAAATTGACAGAATCGTTGTTATAGGAGCCACATAAATCTGACTAAACACGTTGTTATAAAGAGTCGTCAAAATCCGTAATTTGGAATATATTGTTATGTCCTCCTGGAGCTGCTTCAGATACGTATCTTTCCTCGTCACTCGTGGTCCACCCGATCTCAACACGTTGTATTTTCTTAAAACATGGCCCACAGTGCTGGTAAAAGTTTGTAAATACGCCATGGAGAAGTATAGATTCATAGCCATTGGAGCTTGTATTCCGTTGATGGCCCAAACGTCCACCAAAACCCCAATAATCGTGCTAACCCAATACTTTGGTAGAATTGGGTCCAACGGAGCCCACCAAAGAAACAGTCTGTACACGTGAGATCCCAATTGCCAAACCTCATCATGAAACATGAATGACACCGGTGCAAAAACAGTGTTACAACTAAGTAGGTTGAGCGTCTGTAATCCTATAACAACCCTTCTAACTTTTTCTGCTCTTTTGAATGGTTCTTCTCCTCGGAAATGAGTGTTTTCTAAATGATTGATTAGATTCACGTTTGCGTTGACCAGCTGAACCATCTCCTCGCCAAAAACGAAATATGGACTTTGGTTTATAAGAGCAGTGCTAGGACCAATTAGCCAAACACTGTGAATGGCTAATTGAACGTACTGTTTATTTGCCAAATAGATGGACAAGTTATGAGCCAGCATGTACGTAATAAAGGTGAGATAAAACAAGTTAAAAACGAAATTAAAACGCCAACAGCGATGGTGCACACAATTTCCCAGCTTCAAATATACCTTCAGCCCGGGTTCCCAGGTAAAGTGGAATGGGTGATGTGTTAAGGAATGTGCAAAGCTGAAAAAATACTTCAAGAGATTATCTGCACGCTTTTCCATTTTGTCCAGTCAGACGTATTAACCACTCTAGTGGATGGGTGGGGGAATCAAGAGGATACAAACAACTTTTTTTTATGCCGTTAATAAAAACAAAATTGCATACCTTTCTGCTGTACTAGTCCCGTTTTTTATTATAATGGTTCAAGTAGTCAAGTCATGAGTTGTAATTAATTTTTTATCGACTGCCACGATAAATATAATTACATGTAAAAGGTCAGTTTCAAGATAACGTGGCGCCGGAAAGAATGAAAGAGCCCTAATTTAGATATAAATAATTTTGCAATAATAAAAGAATCATAACGTAAATTATATAACCTCATTTGCCAAGGTAGCCAAGATGGTAGCTTAGCCCCTCGGCTGGACGGCTGGTTAACTACCCGTTTATATGACTATGACTTGTTTTTTTACTTACCAAACGGAAATGTAATAATCATTAATCAACTAGTTTTTCTACGAATGGTAAAATTTATACAACTATCAACTAAATATACTGAAACACAAATTGTAGTGATAATGCACGACTCATATATTTTTCTTTAGTACGATGTACTTTGATTGACTAATAATAAAGTGTTCAAATTAAGATGTCAACATAATTATAGCTGAAGATTTGACAGAACGGGTCTTATTATTACGAACAGTACAATCAAATGAGCACAAAAGCTGGTCAATGTATTTGAGAACGAATCCGCCTACCAGACTTGGAGTTTGGAGAAAATATGTATGTTGACATCCTTCCAGAGAAATTTTTCTGAATCCGAGAAAATACCACGAACGAGGTAGATGCCCCTTTAGGTGAAACGGCATATGTTTGAGACAAGTGAAAATATTTGGCGTGCCCGCACGTGCAAATGCGTAGCGTACCTAACTTGCCAAAGCTCTTTCGGTTGAGTAATGCAAAAGAAAAAAATCAATGGAAAAGAAATTGTTAAATTGAAAATGAAACAAANATAGTAGCTAAATAACTTTGAATGCAATGCCCTACCTACTTAATCTTTAACAATCTCAGGTTTACAATCCTTTCTCGTTTTCTTATCACCGTTTCTTCAAATAAATATTTTTCAACCTGGAGAGATTTTCTGTTCCATTCTTTCGTAAGTTACTTAAATAGATTACCTTCACCCGTTCCAAAATTTTACCCGTAATAAGATGTTCTATAAGGTAAGAAAGCACCAATATTATGCTTAAAAAAAGAGATGCTATGCGTGTCTTAAGGTAAAATATTGTACAGCGTGGGTTGCCATATGTTTTCCACGTACATTCTTCGAAATGAATACATTTTCATTGTGGCATGTGAAATTCTACCCATCGACTGCCAACATATGTGCCATTGTTTCGAATTAAAATTTCCTAAAATTTAAATGATATTAGTACGGAACCAGCTGTATTGGCTAAAGTTCCCAACAACGTTAAACAAGTTACATTCTTAACATTGTAGAAATTTCCACTTCGCACCGACTCTGCCCGAACTGCTTTCACCAGCCGTTTCCCTAACATGCTGCGGTTTGCATGTGCCCGCATTTTCAAATTTCTTTTAAATTTGTCACTATACTCACCCACCATTGCCATAAACAATGTAAAAGTCAACAACATGCCGCAACAAAGAATAATGCATGCCAATCCAAACGCCAGAACAAATATACTCTTACCACCAGCAACGCTTGACAACCGAAACACCACGAAAATACCCTGAATAGTGCAAATAGATAACATTGTCGTTATAGGAGCTACGTAAATCTGACTAAACGCGTTGTTGTAAAGGGTCGTCATAATTCGTAATTTTGAATATATCAAAACGTCCTCCCGGAGAACCTTCAGAAATGCCTCCTTCCCAGTCGACTTTGGACCGCGAGTGCTCAAAATTTTGTATTTCCGTAAAATGTGTTTCAAGGTTGCGGTGAAAGTTTGAAGAAACGTCATAGAGAAGTACAGATTCATAGCCAATGGTCCTTGCATTCCGTTGATAGCCCATATGTCCACCACCAATCCAATTGCAGTACTTAACCAGTATGTTGAGACAAGGTGGTCAAGTGGTGCCCACCATAGGAAAAATCTATATACATAAGACCCCACTTGCCACAATTCCTTTTGAAACATGTATACAACTGGAATGAAAACAGCGTTGCAACTAAACATGTTGTATGTCTGTATTGCAGTGACAGCTCTTCTGATTTTCACCGATCGTATAAACGGCTCTTCTCCTCGGAAATGCGTGTTTTCTAAATGTTTTATTAAATTCACGTTTGCGTTAACTAACTGAACTATTTCCTCTCCATAAACGAAATATGGACCTTGATTTACAAGTGCAGTGCCAGGAGCAATCAACCAAACTCCGTGAATTGCCAACGGAACGTATTCCTTATTTTTCAAATACACTGGAAAGTTATCGATGAATTGATAAATTACAAGAATTGTAAAAAACACATTGAAAATGTAATTAATACGCCAGCAGCGGTGTTGCACACAATTGCCCAATTCCAAATAGACCTTCAGCCCTGGTTCCCACTTAAAATGAAAGGGGTGATGGGCTAAGGAATGCGAAAGACTGAAGAACCACTTCAAAAAGTTATCTGCCCGTCGTTCCATCGTCTGTTCTTTGATTATGATGTATGATAAGCTGCTTTTTAAAATATGGCTCAATGAAACCATGGAATACGCTTCCTGATGGAACTGTTTCTGAATTGAGTTTGAAAGATTTGTAAATATATTACATAACGGTTGGAAAATAATCACCAAATGTTAATTACATACACTAAATGTATGCCTGGCGCCATGTAATTATTTTGTGGTCCTGTCAACATCAAAAGACACGACGACGACAATGATTAATGTGAATGGGTTGTACGTTGTATTTCAAGACAAAATAGAGCCTTAAAGAAGAAGAAAGTCAGAGTACATAATTAATAATTATTTAATGGCCAATTTATGAAAAACCACTTAACATAATAACACAATAGTTATCAAGTTGACATTATTACAGCAAACATTGCATATATGTTCGTCATTCCGTCTCTTTTCTATGCATAGTCTGCTTATACTGGAAGCAATAAGATGCCTTATGTCATTAGTTTTTACTCTATTGTTTTAAAAATAAAAGGCATTTCGATTATGTGTACTGATGGAGAGTTATAATTTATAATGTGCTTCTTAATGTCAATATATGTCACATACATTACATTAAAATGCCCAAATTTACTTATTTCATTTATTATGATTAGTACCACTATTGTTTAGAAGTGTAATTATCAGTAAATACCACAGAGATAGTAATATAACTAGACGACGACGACAGGTTAGTTCGTTAATATTATTTGTTTGGGCTATTTTGATTTCACCCACCCTCATAACAATATGGTTTATCGGTAAATAAAAAGTAAATCTTTGATTTTTCATTAAAGTTGCTGAAAATAACGGAAGATATCCATTTCTATATATGTAAATGTAATGAAGTTAAGTTAATTTAGCATCCATCTAAATTTACAAGTATCTGATTGACTTCTACCGAAATTTATTTTGATATGTTCCCTTCCTAATCATGTGCATGTGGAAGATGAACCCAAACTACAGTTTTCCGCTCTTTCAAAGATACTGACAGCCATTCGAAAGATGTTAAAGCAAATAAATTTCTGTAGATAAAAGCTCATCAATGTTTTGCTGACTCTTCCACAGTCATTAAAATTTAAACGATATTAGTACAGAACCAGCTGTATTTGCCAAAGTACCCAACAGCGTTAAGCACGTTACATTCTTAACTCTGTAAAAATTTCCACTTTGCACAGACTCGGTCCTCACTGCTTTCACCAACCTTTTTCCCAATAAATTTCTGTTTTCATGTATCCTTATTTTCAAACTTTTTTCCAATTTGCCACTGCACTCTCCCACCATTGCCATAAATAATGTGAAAGTTAGTAACATGACACAACAAATAATAAGGCATATCATTCCGAAGGCAAACACAAAAATACTTTTCTCCCCTGCAGTACCTGACAACCGAAATACCACAAAAATACCCTGAATTGTACAAATAGACAGGACAGTTGTTATTGGGGCCACATAAATTTGACTAAACACGTTGTTATAAAGCGTAGTCAAAATGCGTAGTTTTGAGTAGATAGAAATGTCTTCCTGAAGTACTTTTAAATGTGCATCTTTTCTTACCACATTTCTTCCACGCGACCTCACCACTTTGCATTTCCGTAAAATATGTTCCACAGTTGCGGTGAAAGTTTGCAGAAACGTCATAGAGAAGTATAGATTCATAGCCAGAGGAGCTTGCATTCCGTTGAGAGCCCAAATATCCACCAACAGTCCAGTTGTTGTGCTTACCCAATACTTTGGTAGAATTGGGTCAAATGGAGCCCACCAAAGTAATAATCTATACACGTGAGATCCCACTTGCCATAGCTCCTTCTGAAACATTAGTAAAATTGGTACCAAAATGGCGTTGCAAATAACCATGTTGAATGTCTGTAACCCAATGACAACTCTTCTAACGTTGTCGGAACGTTTGAACGGTTCCTCGCCCCGGAAATGTGTCGTTTCCAAATGTTTTACTAAATCCACGTTAGCGTTAACGAGTTGAGCTATCTCTTCCCCAAAGAAGAAGTATGGTCCTTGATTTATAAATGCAAAGACAGGAGCAACCAACCAAACACTGTGAATGGCCAGTTGAATGTATTGTTTATTTTTCATGTAGACGGGGAAATTGTCGACGAATAGGTAAACCAGACAGCCCATGTAAAATATGTTGAAAATGTAATTAACACGCCAGCAGCGGTGTTGCACACAATTACCCAGTTTCAAATAGACCTTCAGCCCGGGTTCCCACTTAAAATGAAAGGGGTGATGGACTAAGGAATGCGAGAGGCTGAAGAACCACTTCAAAAAGTTATCTACTCGCTGTTCCATCTTCAGTTGTAAACCGTGTCACCTGAATTACGAATGTACTTTTACTGTCACTTTGGAAAGAGTCCGAACTAAGGATGTGGTGGATAATTCAGCAATGCCACAATAATATATTTAAAAAAGCAACCAGTACACAACATATAGGTATGTACTCCTATAGTTGGAACGGAACTATGGAAATATGCGTAATAGTAATAGCCTTAATACATAAAAATAGAAACGTTTTGCGTTTCTTAACATGACATATTTTTGTTGTTGTTTTTGTCTTGTTGGCTCCAAGTAGCCATCACGCGTTGTTTATTATAGGCATTGGATCGCGACGACGTCAAATTTTCAATACATGTGACAACTTTGAAGAAAGAAAGGATTAATTTACGTAATTAAGCTATTATATGACACCGGAAGGAGAATTCTGTTATTGTTCTAGTTCTGGCCTACCGTTGTATTATGTTTCATCTACATGGCCTACTATATGTACTACAAAGTGTACGATTCTCGTGAAGTTATAAGAGTTCCATATATATTATGTAAGGGCTACCTGATGTAATAAACAAAACTTATTATTAGTTAAAATAGGAAATTAATGAGGGGTTCCTTTAAGTATTTAACATTATAAATTATAACTAAGAATGTAAAAGTATATACTGAGGATTGGCGCCACCTCTGGGCAATAGAGCATATACTGCTTTTTATAATAATTAATAATAATTGCTACGTTAGAGTAACATTCACTTAAGTATTGCTAATTTGGAACTTCCTCATGAAGATTGTCCAGGTATAATTGTAGTCATAAATTAGTTTACATATTAAATAATACATTGTTCAAACTTGGATGTCACATTTAAGTTGAAGATTTAACAGGTTAAATTGCTATCAAATATGATTTAAGACTCACCTTACTATAAAATATCAAGATGATTGCTTATTTGGGTAAAAAATACTTAAACTTTCCACTAGCTTTCATGAAGTTAAATTTATTAGTTCCTTCAGCAAATACATTGTGGAAAGTTGTGAATTTGAGAATTTAGAGATAACTGTGCCAAATATCTGATTAATGTCGACTTGGCCTATAGCAAAAAAAGTCGAAGCTTGACTACATTTTGACATGCCGTTAAACGTAACGTGGCATGCAATTAACACTTTATAGAACTAGAAAGGTTTCTACGAAACTTGGGTACCACGGTCATTTCTACTTCCTGATAGATATATAAATAACCCTTTACTGTATATTTGATGGCCATACTCATGGCTAAAAAAATTAATTATTATGATGATGTACTACATAACACTAGTGGTAAATCGAAATTGTAAATAATAATGCGTTCACTATACATTCTACAAACTGCATTTTATGGGGTATTGTGATATTTGCAAACGTTTGTAGAAATAACTTTAAAATGTGTACTTAATGCTAATGCTATTCCTTTCTAGTTATTATTCCAGGATAGCGTGTCAAAATACGGTCAAATATATTATCAACTATTCACGATTAATTTATCATTATGACTGATATCATTAGTAACATGTTCAACTAAGCTGTATGATAACACGTATTTTGAAATGCCACTGCTTTTAAATGAATGAATAAGCTAATTACCATAGCACTCACATCTATCTTACGGAGAATGATGTCCTCGAATTAGGAATCTAGAAGTGGTAACATTCTACAGTGAAGTCAAGTAAGGTCATAGTCGTAGTCATAGAGATTTTGAAATCTGTACAGAAAGTAACCAAGATAGAAGATAAAAAAACATAAGAAACGCTACGCTTAAAATAGACTGGTTGTTATAGCAACACGTATTGTGTAACACGTATTATCTTTAACCTAGATGAACCGGCGTGATATCTAGATGGGCAGTACATCTAGATATCACGCCGTAAGGTCCAAGCTATGTTGATGTGTAAGCATACTTCGTACATATACGAAAGTGCGTGTGAATAATAATTAAAGTTTAGCTATAGTCAAACATACGGAAAATTTATTTTTATTCTCAATTATTATTTAGTAAAGTTTTAGTATAAAAACGCTAGAATTTTAGAGCATAGTCATCAGTTCCTTCAAAGTTGTAACTTCCAGTAGTAGTACAAGAATTTTCTAAATATCAACTGTGTGACTCAACCAAACTTACCCTGCCAGATTCCATCATGTCGTCCAAATTTCTAATGGTAACGTAATACACGTGAATACGTGAAAATGAAAACCGTAAAATTACACATTGATTCCTTTTTAAAATTTCTCTCACGTATATTTCATGTGCATAGGTCACTGTGTTAACACTTGTGCTGGTGGCTGCTTTCGTTGGAGCTGAAAATGATGCACCTACCGATACCATGTTGGGAGAAGAGAGGACCGCAAGAAACTTCGGTGGCGACAAAAAAGGTGGTGGAGGTGGGGGTGGTGGTTATGGTTATGGGGGTGGATACCCATATGGCGGTTATGGGTATGGTGGATATCCACCTCCTCCTCCACCACCATACCCATACGGTTATGGCGGTTACCCACCTTACTATGGTGGTGGTGGTTATGGCTACCCATACTACGGTAAGCTGAAGAAACTAAAATTTCTATTCTTCATAATCACAGTTATTAATGATAATAATGCTATTTCTTTAGGATAAGTGCTCATCAGTCCTACGCCAGTAAGATGACCCCAAACGTATGCACAGTGTGCTCACTAACCTCTTTTTTAGTATTGAAACTGATCGTCCTTAAATCGTAGTCATATTCTTTATATTAATTTTGTTATTTAATTTTGTGAAGTGATACCGACTTTTAAAACAATAATAACATTTTTGATACCAATACAAAATTCGTCCATTTTACTAATACTGCCGACTACCACATATTGTCCAAATGTCTCATTTTTCAACAAAAACAGAATTAGCTAACAAATCAAGAGTTTTCCAAAAATTATTGGCTTTAAAACAAATCATTTTTGCCAGTTCCACACTTATGCATGAGCTAATGTTTGACGGTAGCTCGTAGTTTTCGCAGTCATCATAGTCCTGTTCCTTCCCATCCACTGATGTGGCTTCCAACTCCAACTTGTAATTAAAATCCGGACTAAAACTTTTTTGTAGCAGCATTTGTATGAATTGATGATGTTGAGTAGAGCTGAAGTGGCCTTTGTACTGCAATTCCAACATAAGTTTCAAGGCCCACCAGGGGAAGTGCGCTGCTGTAGTATTCATATTTTCCCTTTCCTCCGATGCCAAATAATATTGATAAAACAGTTTCAAAACAGAGAGGGACACCTATAATACAAGTTGTGTATATTGAAAATTCAAGTCTTCTATCATTAACGGTAATAAGGGTAATTTTCAAAATTAACCTCAAAGTCAACGTCCAGAAATGTAGGATATTTTGCCAGAGAGTCAATAAAACGACGATATTTTGCTCGTCCCTGAAAC
>JAHZNE010004308.1:0-22711 GCA_027744055.1 Callyntrura sp. NNG-2020
TCCTTTCTTCCGTCAAAATTTCTATACTTTATATTATTCTCCTGAATATTTATATTATGTCGCTTTATTTGCTAAATATATTTCTGTCATTTCACCTGTTCGTATTTTTATTTTTGTTCTCAGAATAAAGTAAAACGTAACGAAAGTTGAAGAGAGGAATGAATAGATATTTCATAATAAGCTTTCATTTTTAGTTAGCACTACAAAGTAAAGAACTGTAAAAAAAATAATCCCCTATGGTGTATATTTGCAAATGCCTAAAGTATTATAGTATAGAAACTGCTAATGCAATCATAAATATTTAAAAGTATCTAATACATTGGGATTTGGGAAGCGACAATGAATACAAAGATCAAACAAAAATCGTTTAATGTGTACTTTGTATGACTTCAATTATAACAATGCTGATGCTGTCTGAAAATATACTTATACATTAAGTCAATAAACCTGAAAACCAGCACGATTCTCAAATGAATTTCAAGGAATTGGTCGTGAAACTGAAACCGTCATTAGCGACAAACAACCCTCTATTGTATGCGGTCATTATCTGACCTTTTTAGAATAATTTCCTAGTAGCTCACCATAAATAGGTTCTGAGCTCATTGTTGTGCACCAGACCTAAAACGACTAAAGTCCCAAAATCCTAAACTAACAATAAGTAATAATAGACTAAAAGGCAGACCCTTTTTCCAGAAATTGCATAGCATGTGCATTCGTCCTGAAAAAAAAAACAAGCAATTACGTTTGAGGAATCACCAAGTGTGTATACAAACGCTCTAATTTGTCTATTGTGAAACTTTTGGTGAAGTAAAAGCGGCAATTCACTTGGGCTCAGCTCTACTGCTGACGAATGCTGTTCCCTACTTCACTTTCTACTGCTACACAATAACACATATACCGACTCATCCGCATCCACAATCCACACAAGTCATATAAAGGCACGCAAAAAATTAAAATAAGTTTTTCTGATCATTATCATTAGTCGCCATTATGTCTCCTTTAAAAAATAAAAATATGGTTGTCGGTTCCACAACATGACCTAAGACCGGCAGGTGTAAATACGCTTTCATTTAAAATCCAGTATAAAATAAATATAATATTATAAGTCATCTGTACGATGGAACTCAATTGCAATATGGAAGTGGACGACATGCCATTGTCACTTATTACAAAATTTTGTGACTCAAGATTAAAAGAACTTTCGGCAAAATCTCAAAATGAAACCAGTGACCAAAACATTGGACAAAGTTCACTGTTCTCAAACATAATCTCTCAGAGTTCCAGTATTTCATCGTCGTACAAACCAAAAAGGAGAGAACACTGTTCAATTAGCAGTGCTGTTTGTGATAGTGAACAAACCACTATTAATTGTTCAGATTTTGCAGAGCCTAGTGCTCAGCAGCTACACATTACAAGGAAAATACCATTGTCAAAGCACATAAAACCTTACAAGGTTGCCGAATTTTTGACACAGGAATCTATCAGTAACAACAACGAAGACAATGTAGGTTATTCTTTTGATTCCGACGTAAACAGTGAAAACTCATATGTCAAAGAAAGGCTCCAAAGCTATCTACCGACACTAAAGCGTCATGTAGAAAATGGGGAGTGGGCTCACTTGGATGAATTCCCCTCTCTAGCAAGCCTAATGATGGGCACCGGTGACCTAGACAAGAATTCACAAAACGGTCCTGATTACATTCACAATACCTATCAGTACTCCTGCAAATGGGATAGTGAGCAGGCATTCCTCATCGCATCTACTCCTCAAATAATGGGTAAAACAACAAGAAATATTCAATCTTAGCGCAACATGGTGCGGCTATAGGAAGGACGTCTAAAAATATATAAATAGTTCTAATTAATGTCCCTGTTATTCCTCATTTGCTTTTAAAGTATTTTACGGTGTTGTCAGCAAACCAAACTCAGTAAACGTGCAAAGATTGAGAAAGCTCTTTGCACATGTTGGAGCGGCGCCACTACCACTACAAAACATGACAGAACTGAAAAAAAAGTTGTATCTCCAGGATGGAACCGGACGTATTGAGCTCAATGATTTACTGAATAAGTTGGACTATAAGGTGGTAGTGTCTGGAATCCCTGTTGCAATTATCGGTAAAGTTAGTAGCACCATACTGATTGTCGAAGACGTTATTTATGCCACACCATGTGCACCAGAGTGGCCCTTCCCAACCGATGATGGCATTGAAATGGTAAAGAAAAAAATACTTTGTGCGATCAACCAAAAAGATTAGGACAGGATTAATGGGAAGCAACAATTATACTCCTTATGGTCCGTTATGGTTTAGATCTTTGTTTCCGGCTTGTATCTCGGCAGTGATGAAAGTAATAATTTAGCCCTGGATTTATTGCAAGATTACCTGTTGGGTTTAACGGGCTCCGCCTTTGAACAAGCGGAAATCATGTCGTCCCGAGCGAGATTATTTCTTGTGGGTAACTTAATCTCGAAATCAATGAAAAGCAAACCGTCCTCTTTGGAGCATGTTACCTCAGTGTGTGGCAACCATATGGAGAAATTGGACAACTTTTTGGCACCACTTGTGGTAATATAGATTTGTTGTCTGTTATTGTTTTACAATTTCTGTTGGATATTGGTGCAAAATATACAATAAAGTTGGATTATGGTTTCAGCGTCTTATGGAAGTCTTCCTAGTCCCTGGGGAAAATGACATGACATTTTCGACAGTGCTTCCCCAACCACCTGTACATTCTAAATTGTTACCACAATCAAGACCATTTTGTACACTTAAACGATTACCAAATCCAGCAAAAATTCAAGTATCCGTATCCAAAACTGAAAGTGAAACTCCTCCAAGCAGTCATGCATTTAGTGATTGCAGCATTATGCTGGATTCCTCCTTTGCAGAGTTGCTACGTGGAGAGGTTGACTTCATTGATGTGGTACTTCAAAGCGGAAAGAACGTGAAGCACACGATGGAATACTGTGATATCTCATGTCCCATAGAAATGGGGAAAAATTTGTTGAAATGGGGTCATTTACACCCCACTTATTGTGATACTAACTCAGTATTAGCGGATAATTTATTTACTTTAAGAGGAGCAGCGCCACACGTTATGGTGATTGGAAATTTGTCAGAATTTAAAACGATAGAATATGACGGAACCAAAATCATTGGTGTTCCGTCCTTCCAAAAAACAAAAACTGTTGTAGTATTGACGAAAAACTTTAATGTGATCCCGCTTAGTTTTAAATTAATATAGTAATTTTCAATAAAACCATGTTGGTTTTTAAAGTTACATAACTAAATAATGGTGGATTGGTTTAATTTTGTCATTCAATACACATAAAAAAACGAATCAATAGATTTAATGCATCCTCATTAGTGGCTGAAGATACATGGGATTTTTCAGCTAGTTTAAAAAATAATTTAATGTAATCAAAACATGGACCAGTGAGTTTGTACTAGCTAAAAGAGGTAACTACCCTGAAAGGACTTATGGTGATTAAGTTTGAATCAAAATGCACGCAACTTCATAAAAACGGAAGTGCTGCGTGAAAAATGCATACATGGCATGCCACGTAACATGCACCTGCCCTAAATCCTAGTAAATGCAACTCCTTACCTTTCAAACAAAAGGTAAAACATTACCCAAATGATTGTTTCTGCACTGCGTCTACTTTGTAGACTACGTTTAATTAAGGATGTATTTCTATATTAGTTAAAGTAATTTTATTACGAACATATCACAGAGACGAGTATACATGACAAATAAAAGTAACATTGATAGATGTAAGATTTAAACAGAAAGAAATTGTTGACAGCCCTATATTAGTTTGTTGTTCATCTTCTAAGTGCTCTATAGTATTGGTAGCATGAATAAAGTGAACTACCCATGCGCTAACCATGTCCAGTTATTGGGTACCTGTCAGGCAGCATTGAAATCCGTCTAAAATAAAAAAAATAAAAAGTAATGATTTTTACTTCTGCATGCTAACTGCAATTTAAACTTTTATTTTCGCTAGCTATATGCTACTTTACGGGCTAATATCTTTTAAAATTATCAGCGTAGCTTCTTCATCAAAATTTTTACCGCATCAGTCATATTTTGCACTTTTCACATACTATACCGAGCTGTGTGTAGGTATAACGGGGCACACATTGTCAACAACGGTACAACCTGAGTCTCTCTTTTGCACCACCCAGGTACATTCATTGTCTTCTCATTGACAATACTTTCTAGTGTTTCATGAAATGATAGAGTCTCCATGTTTAAGATTACTAATCACTGATTTGTAAGGAAAGGAAGTAAGTAATTGTGATTTTAAATTATGATTAAGCTAAGATGCTAAAATAAAGTTTACTTTAAATAAATAAAGTTTCGGTCATGAGGCAAATGCAAATAAACGGAACGACAGAAATGGTGATATTTTAGAAAATTTTGACAGGAATGACATTATTTTCCCTTTAGTTGCAAGTTTTACAACACATATGACCGCTGTTGTTACATTGCATATCAATTAAGCATGGTAATTGAGCGCTTTGTTACGTTTCACCAAATATTCTATAAAAAAACCTTTAGTCTTTTTGGTTTTCAGGTAAACGTACTGAGCAAGCATGCATGCGTTGCAGCAACAAGAATATTGCATCTTAGTTCCATACTGTATAAACTAACATAAACATAAAATATAAAAATAAACATCACTCATCAATCATTATTGCAAGTGAGAGTGGCAAAGTTTTCATTAAAATGTTGATCTGATCGTACGATCGCAGGTGCAGCTAGAAGTGAAGCATAAACAAGCTTTCTGTTTAGTTCAACCCTTCCGGAGTTGCATGATGCTAGTCGAGATATTATTCTTCTCTCTTCCCTACATAGGGTTGACGATAAATCTGTATAGAGTTTATATCTCCGAATGAAATCGCTTTTACGTCTGTCACTGTCAGTCCTTTGTCCGGCCACTTTTTTTTAGATGTTTATCGTTGCAGATAAGCAGAAAACTGCATTTCCGTCAAAATTCATTGTTATGCTATATGCCAATTTTAAAGTTCATGGGCGATGCTCTTTCGTGACTTGGTTATCAATCTGTGATCCTGTTTAGTTAGCATTGAATGAATAGTTAAGTGTATATCATTTTAAAACTCGGCACACGTGCAAAGCCAATTCCAAAAATGGTGTAATCTATGTTTTGGAGCAACCAAGGATGTTGTAAAATAATTATTACATAACCAATGGAAAGCACATACTTCAAAAACAATTTCTCTATGTTTTTGTGCATTTACAATTTACAAGTCCATGTACGGATCATCGACCCCTCATAACTCACATGTCCATGTTTCATTTTCAATAAGTTGACGTTGCTTCCACTGACTTTAGGAATCTGCCTGGCAAGTTTGGGTGAAAGTTGTCAAACGCTTGGATAGTTGACGTATGTATTTGCACAGTTACAAGGAAGCATAGTGACTCACAAATGCGCCACTGAACACATACCGTACCTTTAATTTCAACAACAAACTGTAAAATTTATATGTTTTACACATTTAGGTATCCATTTAAACGTTTAAGCTCGGGCTCAGTCAATTCTATTCAATGCCACTTTACCAGTTTCTTTATTTGGCGTTCCACAATATTGACTGCCTGTTACTACTTCAATTCGGTTTTACGATATTTTTATGTTCTAAGCAATAACAACAATGCAGTGATCCATGAATAAAAAATACATACATACCTGCTAACGTAACCTGGCTTTTTGTGAGCATACAAAACGACAGTTGCGATGCGTGGTGGTGAGTGTTGATGTAGGTGTTATTTGATACATAAGTAGTAGGGGTAACAATATAATGAACAGGTAAGACATACCTGCCTAGTTTTATTTCATGGTAAAGTATTTGATATTAGAGTATGTTACAAAAAACAATGTAAATTTCAAGCTGAATAGATTTTAAAAGCGTACATACATGGTAGTTACTCCAGCCATGTATACGCACTCCGCACTCCTATCAAGATGTTAACGTAAGCCAGCAAGGCTCATCCCTCTCTGCATACTCATTTTCATCTCGTTGTGCTGCAGACTGACACTTGCAAATCCTGCGATTTCCGATCTCTTAATTTAATCCTCAAAAAGTAATTTCATCTTTGTCTTGTTTTTTAGAAATCCCTCGAATAACGAATTCTTTGTCCAATTTGATTATGTTTAATTCAGTCGTACTGATGAATTTTTCGGTTGTAAATTTCTTTTAACCAAGCAATGATTTCGGGCCATTTTCAATATTGCTCGTTTCAAGAGGACATTTATTCGCTTGAATCAACAAGTTCAGTCGCAATTAGTTTTTCCGTTTTACTTTCTCCGTTTATGCATGCACACAACCAAAACACAACTATAGTGGTTCACTAGTGTTACATATAACTCAAATTATTGTGTGAAACGATTGCTTTTGAGCAAAACTTATAGTGAAAATGGGTATGACTCCATCCGAACGACGTGCGAGGCTGATTTTCATGCTGGATTTGGTACTTTTACCATATTTGCACTTTAATGTCAGCACTTTAATTCATATAGCAAATGCAAAGGAATTCATGTTTTGTCCTTGTCCCTGATATTATGTTAACACAGGCTCTAGCAGCAACTCCTATTACATTTTACATCGTAATTCTTTTTATCCTGAGTGTGCTTTGGATATTTGGGGAATACAATGCAGCCTATGGAGTGTTGGAATGGATTTTGAAGGATGTAATGTTTGTCCCTACTGCAACATTCGCCACTCCAATCAATCCAGGACAAGGTATATTTAAAATAACATGCAGGAAATAATAAACAGAATACACAAATTGAGTGGTTACTAATAAATGATCTTGAAATGCTTTCAGTTGCCGACTTGCGAATGTTTTTCTTCTCGGTGTGGGGAATATCATTACTGTACAACATCGTTGACATTTTTATGTCTTTGTATCTTTTGAAATCTATGAAAATGGTATGCTTTCCTTTAAAATATTAGTATTAATGCTACAAAAGCTTTTCAGTGAATTTATAAATTAATTAGACATTACGATTAATATTTGGCAGAGATACGAAGACCCATATTTAATTTGGATGGGAGTTCGTGTAATGATCATTGTCACAACGGCAGTGTTCATTATTGTTCAATTGGCCACCGGATTTCGGTTCCTTTCCCAGTTGCTAGCTATTTTATACCTAATTTACCGATGCTTTGGTTTCACGGTAATTTTTCGACGATTGCGTGCAATGAGAGATGGTTTGGAACAAGAGATGTCTACATGAAGTTATTGCCTCAATGACGGACAGACGTACAAATACTATAAAAACGCTAAATAGCCAAATTAAGAATCAGGAAAATCTCAATTACAACTGCCAATTATAAACAACAACCCGAGTAAACTCAACTTAAAGGGTTATACCCGATGCGGTAAACTAATAATGACTATAATGAAGTGCAAATAGGATTTAAAATGCATTTAATAAAATATGCCGATTAATATAATGAATTCTAATAGTGACGTTTGCCCTCTCTTTAGTTTGAGCTATGTAGGGTTTTCAAAATAGCATTTTAGCTCTCCAATCAAAGACAAAATATAAACTTTCAGCTTATTTATTCGTACAACATGACTAACTTTTTTATATTTATAAATAAATGATAAAGCTTCACATATGCTACATAATTATTTTGAGTGTACATATATACAACCGAGTAAGCAATATAAAAATAAAGTAATATATCCTATAAGCGTATACAAAGTACTTTACACATTCAATACTTTCTACACATTCACATTACAGCTTGTGTTCTTTTCACAGCACCTAATCATAACATTAAATTAGCTCCGTTTAAAGAGACATTTTTATTGAACCACAAATACAAAAACACCAAGAAGAAATTAGTTTCAAAATATTAAAGCACGACAATGAGCTTGAATTGGGCGTAGAAGGCCGTGAACTGGTAGACAGTCTCTAGTGATATATATTATTCTTCTGAAGGCGAATTAAAGTGAGCTCCCTTCCGTTCTCTGAAGTAATCTAAGGCATATTTGGAAACGTGTGTACAGTCGTCTGTACTTATCTCTTTCATAGACGTCAAAACGTCCGTTATTGCTCTAACGGCAACATCAGTTATCTAAATAGAAATGATTATAACACACTCAAATTCAAAGAATTCATGTAATGAATACAGGCAGTCACAAATCGTTGAGTTGATAGTTCCTTTACAACTTACTTTCCATTTTTTACAACTGAAATATTGCAGTTGATGCAACTTTAAGATTCCAAAGATAATGGAAAAGTCCGTACATAATGGTTGGTCATCTAAGCTCAAATACGTCAAACCTATGGAAAAGTATAAAATTAATTATAAATCTAAAAAATCATTGTTTGGGCATAACCAGCAAAATTTTTTAAATTAAACTTACATTTTAGGTTTCTGATAGATTTACATCTTTTCCCTTGGACTGTTGCTTTATCTCTTTTTCTTGATATTTGAAATGGATTCATAATATCCATTTCATTTAAAATATCCTTCGAGAAGCCGGTCAAAATTTCATCAGTGACCCCAGTCGCGTTTACCAACGTCAGTTTTTTTAGCTGGATACACTGCTTAAATATTCCCTGAAGTAATCCGTAGTGAGCATGAACACTCCTTAATGTCAAGGATGTCAAGTAGGGAAAATGCATAAAAAACTTGAGTGCGGAGTCAGAGCTTTGTTGTAAAATGGATTTGTGTGCTCCTCCTTGTCTATTTACAGCAGTTTCCAAGAACCAGTTAACATCACACAATACTTCCGTTGCAGTATGCTCAAAATCGGCATCCAATGGATCCACTTTCGGAGATGACTTATTTTTCACCTGATTAAGGGAACATCCGGTACGACCAAAGTTAATTGTTTCCAAACTGGAATGTACATTTAATGTCGTCCACAACCGACAGCCAGGAGGTTCATCCAACTGCAAAATTTTTAGTTGTGGCATTGAGAAAGTAAGGCGATCAGAAATGTTGACACTGCTGTGCAATTCAAAAGCTTCCAGGGTAAAACGTTGTGATTGAATAAATTCAACTACAGCTTCTGAGGAAGGCGTATCAAGTTGCATTGTCAATTGTTTCAATTTAAAGGATGCGTTGCGCAATATTTGTAAATGTGTTTTTGTAATGTCGCAATAAGTTGAAGAATTTAAAAGTGGTCGAATATGTAATGACTCCACATTTTTCATAACCGTCACTTTTGGTAATATCAAATCGAGGACTTCCTTCTGTAAACCAATTATATGAAGGGAAGAGACAGACCACAACGGATTGAAAAAATGTAAAAGTCCACTATCCTTTCTTCCCCAGCATCCAATGACCAATAAAACCTCAATGTTCCCATTACCAATTGCTTCATCGAGTTTGGCGTCTGACGTTACTACAGTGTCATTGTAAACCAAGCCATCAGTACCATCTGGATAATACCAATATTCAAGTTGTCGACGCTTCTGACAACTGGGTCGTAGAAAATCACCCCCAATTTCCCTGATTTTACGATGAAAATATCCCACAGCAGACCTGTCTAGCGACACAACAGCTATTGTTGTTTCCCGTTTCATTGCACTCCATATTTTCAAAATTTTGGAAAACCACGGAGTGTCACGGAGAATTTCTCCAAGATGGTATGTGTTCCGATTACTTGGACTAGGAGGTGAAAGTTCTTTGTTTTCGTAATACGTTAACCTTTTCACTAAATTGGAAAGCAAATATTCACTAGAAGAACATTGCTGATGTAAATAACTTTCAGAGAAGGCATGCCAGTATTTGGACACTTTCCGGGCTTCAAATATATTTTTAGAGTCCAAATAATTGAATACTTTTCTCAAAATCTGCAAAAAATTATCACGTACAATTCAAGATTATATTCCACTCACACACTTCATATTGAATAACAATATATTCATAAGGGTAATACGGCATTTACTTTATTATTGGTTCCTAAAAATTGACCTGATGGTGGGGCACATTGTATATTCTCATACAACTGTGGAGGAAGCAAAAAGCTTTTGATGGTTTGTTTCATATAAGCTGATTTGAATTGCGTCCAGCGATCCTCAGAAGCGTTAATTTTGCAACGCAATAAATTCATTTTTTGAGCAAGGATCATTAGAGCAACGTCTGAAATCTAAACAAAATGTGCAATACTCATTTAACATGGTACAAGATGGAGACACGCTAACTCGCACATTCAGTTTATTAAAATTATTGCTAGTGTGTACCTTAAAATTACTCAGCGCCAGTTCTTCCAAACAAGCTAGCTCGCAAATTCCATAAGCAATGCACAACAGAGTGAGTTCTACATTGATGTTTTCATCCACAATAGTAATTTCCAGCCGTTTTAATTCTGCAACGTGAGTTACACATGATATATACCGATAATACAAAAGTACAATATTTAAAAATGTCCAAACATTTTCATACATACGTACTTTTTAAATTTGCGACAGATGAAAATCCCGTTGCTTGATTCCGGTATAATACAGCAAAACTTTTGCAATGAGCAATTCTTTTGCAGACACGATAAGGAATCCCAGTTAGACCTACTAAACATTCTTTAGCGGAGTTGTGACTTAAAGTCAAGTGCTCCAAGTCTGGGAAAAATTTATAAACTATTCGAAGGCATCTGCTGTTAATGGCAGAAAATGGTAGATTTATTTTAAACTTTATTGGTTGCAAATGGAAAAGAGAAACCAATTTTAAGAACTCCCGTTCTTTCTCCTGTGAAATTACAGGTTGTGAATTTGCTCTGGAAAAGAAAGTTGAGAAATTCGTTTGGCTCAACGCGATAGAAATTAGATTAGAATCCTCAAAGACATAGTTTGTACAAAATATTCCTACAACTGTGAGTCTTTTAAGTTTTGGACAGGACTGTATAATGCATTTCCCATCCGATATACTTATTCCATCAATTTGCAATGTAATATACTTCAAATTTGGCAAACTAACATCCCTGAAAGCTCTACTTAGAATTTCTTGTTGTGTCCCATCGATTGTTAAGGCAGTCAGATAATTAGAACTTTGAATTAAAAGTTGCTCCAAGAAGGCTTCACGGACTATACAATTTTGGATATTTAAATGTCGTAAGAATAAGTGTTTATTAAAGAAAATTTTAAAATGATCTACTTCTAGCGGCTCCTCTAAGCCGGAAAGACCAACATGGCACAATTTGGAATCAGTCATTGTAGAAATGACGCAACAAAAATCTTTCCATAAGGACATATTTTGTCCAATATTAATCGTTTCGATATTAGGAGCATGCTTCAAGAGGAGTTTCATCAATGGCTGGTCAACTTGGCCATCCAAAGAGGAATGTAATGAGATAACTTTTAGCCTACGGAAAGCAAAATCATGAAAATTTTCTTCTGTAATTGGAGGAAGTGCACCATATATTTTGAGACGTTCAAGGCGTGGACAATTTAGAATTTTTATCACAGACTGAGTTGACGAATCAGTGCAATATTTTAACCCTAAGCTACTTACTCTGTTTCCGAATATCCTAATAAATTTTGATACTTTATCATATTCAAGCTCAAGCAAGCGAAAGTCAAATTTTCGACAAAACGGTTGAGCAGAGTTGTTGGCAATTTTTAAGAGCCTATCAAAATTCGTTTTGTTAACAGTTATCTTAAATTTGCATCCTAAGACTTTTCTAAGAAGGGCTGTTTTATTCCACTCTTTACAAACCAGCCGTGACTTGAGTAAATCGCTTGTTGGAAGAAAATCAAAAATTTTCTCCAAAATCTGGAAAAAAAGATTTGTTTAAAGTACAAGTGAGATTAGAGTAAAATTGTAAGCATTCAGTTATTTTTTAATTGAATATTACGAGGTGGTTCATTAGCAGCGGATGACAGGTAGCCTCATCTGCAACCTCATCAACATCTTCCCATGAAGAACTTGAGTTGTCGCTCTCAAAGGTTTCAAAGTCTTCTGTGTTTTCGGACGACATTTTGATCAGAGTCTCAAATAGAAAAATAATTTGTGGAAAATTTCGTCATGCTGAATCTCAGTTTAAATCTGAGACTTTGTTGGAACAAAGTACATGATGAATGCTGGCAGTGTTGTTGTTGTTATATATATGTTGTACATGTTACCAACACTCACGGCTCAAGATGTGTCCTAAAATACAATTTTACCAAAATGTAATACGCCAATCAAACAGGGAAACAAATGCATTCTATTGCAACTATTCTAGTGCAACTATTTTCTCACCATATTGAGTGTAATTAAGTACATGAACATGCACTCATGATAAGTTATCATTGATAAGTGTACATTCGTTCACGGTGACGGTAAGTAAGATAGTGACCAAATTTATAGGCAATATGGAAAATTTAAAGCACTTGACATGACAAGGATAAACGGCTTGCATATCCATTGTCTAGCTATGTTTAACTTTCATTTAAATTTTTAATGTACTTTTGTTGCATCTTGTCTAAATAAACTAAAATAGATTATATCCAGTGGGGAAAGAAAACTTTTATTTCCGTTTGGTCATTGGTTGGCTGCAACTGAAATATGGTGATAATGACTATTGATCCCAATGAAAAATATTTTAACTTATCTGATACTGATACTTATCCTCTACAATGGGGAAATTGAAGTTTGAACGGTTAGACCAAACATAATTTTCATACAAAAGTTAATTACATATTTGACTTTGACGATGTTTGGTATCCAGAATTAGACTAGGCACAACGCACAAGGCACACGCGTATGGCGCAGACAGCCGTATCAACACAGCTGTTTTCAGGCAAGCCAGAGATACACAACACGACACCGCCTGGAGACGCGACGCGAAGTATGTGGTTGTGTTGTAATTTGTAGGACGTAGCAGGGTGGAAAAGAAAAAAAAACGGGTAGAAAGAATAGTCGCCGAATGTCCATGAGCCACTAATTAGTAATGACAGGAATACGCTACGCTGCGCGCTGGTTGGGAGATAGGCGGAGTTCATCATGGCATGTATATGTAGGCATCCACGAAATAAAATGCTGAAAATTTTGTCTTACATAAATTTTCAAAATGCTTGATGCTTGACAAATTGACAAGATGCTTCCAGCAATTTGTTACACAAGATCTACTCAGCAATATTTCTTAAAATAGGTATGGCTGGTCTGGCGTCTGGTCTTTCGTAAAATAAATAAACGTGACTCTAACGAATTGGACGCGATAAAAATGTTGTGATTTGTGAAATGTCACAGTTTGACAAAGAAAGAAAATATCGTTGTCAATTGGATTCCAGAAATGCAATCGGTGACAATAAAAGAGCTCCCCGCAGCATAGAGATGCTGAAATGGCGAATTGTATTGTAATTAAGCGTGAATGAGCTATTACAACAATACAATGGAAATTACCAATAAAAATAACAAATGTGTAAATTGTTATACGCAAGTTAAGTCGAAATATTTGATTTTTTTAATTATTTCATAACAGAGGATTCATTATAAACTACATTGAAGTTTTAAACGAGGCCCCTAAAAGTAATAAAAATAACTGGCCCATTATAGACAATGGGAACTTATGAATGCTATTGATATGATAACGCTTAAGCTTACATTTCGCTGTAATAACTGCAATATTCACAGCAAAGTGCTACTTTACATGTTTACTAAATAATTGAGTGACGTAAAATTCTAAGCGATTATGAGATGACATGACTTGACGCAACTAGGTTGAAAAAGCCTTTTTAACGGAAATAGAAGTTAAATTAATGGTAAATTTCAATGAACAAAAACAGTTACGTACCTCCTCCCCGCTACATTAACCAAACAATTAGTGTAAATACCCGATTCTGTAACTGCCATTACATTATTTATAATGATGCACATTACGATGATTACAGTAATGTACAATCTATCCTATGGTCGGTCGGTAAATACAGATAGAGTGTAAACTCCACTAATATAACTCTTTTCAGCAGAGTAACTTACATTTCATTGCATTCAACGAGCACGTTTTACCCTTAATAAGCCCCAATCTAGCTACCAATCCAATCTATATCACTAAAGACCTAACAAGTGGCTATGCACAAAATTGGAATCATTTGGAGCTTTTTATCGTTTTAATTAAACTAAACATCAGTAAATATTCTATACCAACATGTACACAAATTCACAGCCAGTTCCCTAAAGTTAGCATCAATCTTAGCAGTTTCATCATTAGTTACATCAACTACCCCTGTTATTAGGATCGTACTAAAATTCGTATTTATACCCAGTCCTACCAAAGTATTTATATAATCCACTATGTATACGTATATTCGTTTTTATCGTTTGTTTATGGCGATGACAATACAGTTTATTGAAGAAGGGAAAAGTGCTGTACTTCCATTGCACGAAGGGAAAACAATAGCATGTAATACTAATTTTGATTATTTATGATTACTGAACCATGACCTACTAGTCATTTTACAATTGGTATATCATATCATTATCACATTGCCCCATATCTCTCACGTATGTGAATCTGCTCTGCTGGGCATATGCACTAGTAGGGAAAGAGACTCTGTTATATATGTATACGATATAGTATACACAATTTATGCATTTCTTCTACGATACACTGATAAATTTCATAAGGCAATATTATAGCGTCAACACCAAAACAAGTCCAACAGATTTAAGGAACTGTGTAATGTTAGACAGATCAACTAAACATTTGTGTGGACACTGGCTTGTAAAAATGAAGGGAAATGCCAGTAGTCAGAACATGATTCCAAAGTTCCGAATATATAGTGGGCAAACAAGTCTAGTTAATCTCTACCCACTTCCACATTAACGCAGAAACTGCGATAAATGACGCTATTAATTTCTAAAAAAAACTTTCTAAGTTACTTCACAAGCATCCGTTCACATGCACATTGTTCATTAGCTGATAAATAGTCAGGAATAGATAGCAACCCGAATCCAACCAAATTTAATTTGTTTTAAAAAAATACACTACTTTAGCTGTAAAAATTTTATGTACAATGTGTATATATTCTACTATGCGTAGTTTTGTACCTCTGCAACGGTTGTTAAAATGGAAAGACGATTGGTGGGTCCTCTTCATCGCCGTTCACAGCACAGATTGTTTCAGTCCGTCAAATACGTATGGCATATTATATTTTAACGTATTTTAAAGTTTCTTATAATTAAGGGTTCCGGGCTAGGCTAACCCCTTTAAAGGAGTTAAAAGTTTGTTGGAATTTATACAAGATCCCCAAACCCCAGTGGAATTCACGGACTTTTCCTCTTTTAGATATGCATAAGTAGCCATTAAATTGAATATAATAATAATCCTATTCCATTACACCGTTAACAAAAATTGACATCAATAACCAACAAAAAATGTCTATTTGGCAGGTGAGGATGCTGGCGTAGAGTACCCTCTGTTCCAAGGCTGCTCAGTGGCCGAAGCGAAAATAACATAAAAGATTACATCGATTATGTACACAACTGCCGCTATAAAGAAGACATACTGCCAGTTTTCCAACGTGTTCTATAAAAACAACAACTTTGTTATAAAACTGCCAAAATACTTGTTAATGCTTATTTTATACAGAAGTTAATAAAACTGCTAATACCATACAGGTACTGAATGTAACCTTACCCCTTGTTTCAAAAATATAGAGGCGACATATGGAACACAAAATCCGGTAATATTGGCAACTGTATGAGTAATACCACTAAGCAGGGAAGCGTGATTACGGGCTATATCAACGTGATTGACCTATAAGTGCATTTAAAAAAGAAGAAAATCACATTAGCATAATATTTGAATCACTCGAATGAAACAATCAACTATATGCCATCGCTAGTATTGTAATTACAACTACAAGCCTTAGTTCCTGTGGCACTTACAACATATCCTCCGTATATTGCGCCATTGATGCCTGTAGATTATTTATAGACAAAGTTGTATTATACTTTTGGTTTGCTATTCATATATGCATACAATATTTTAAGCCTCAAGCAAACAAAACGGAAATACTTTGGAAAACAGTGACGCGTCAAAGGCAGCAACAACAACATATCAAGTTTTTTTGTTAACGCAATTCACGCTTTCCACCATGTTGGCATTTAAAATCTACGTGCGAATGCGAATTATCTATTTATATTTATGGAAATTATATTCATACCAACGGATAAAGTAAGTAAAGTCACTGTTGCCATCCTGTCACATCCACTGTAGGATGCAGCAATGAGTAGTACCGCTGATCCAAGATGAGCTGGGGACAAAAAAAGCAATAAAACATTACATTTTACAATAGCTTACCAAGAGCAATATCACAAAAAAACGTGCAATGTTAGCATTTGCCAGCTTGTTCAGTCCTACAGCAATTTAGTTTAGCAGCAACGCTGTATACCTAAACCAAATCATGTAGTTTGGACCAGTACAATCAGACGACTTACCAATGCTCTGACAACCCTTCCTCACGACAACAGTTCTTAATATTCCACGAGATATTAACAAATCGGCGATCTGGGTGAGGAAAATTGACAGAATCCACATAACAATGTAGGGGAGAGCAGAGAGCCAGCTATTCTGTAAACAAAAACGGAACATATATGCATATACAAACGTATACTCGTGTTTATGGCCTTTTATTTCACAGACTACGACATGGAATAAATTGAGTACCTCACGAATATCAAAATGCAGCATGTTTTTCAAGTAAGTTGGGAGCTCATGCAACAAAGTGTACAAACCCCATGCATGGCCAATGTGACCAACCAAGATGGCGTAGAATGGCATCGATGTGAAAATGGCACGCCATGGAGTAGGGAGTTTCACCTGAATTTAGGTACAACGACTTTTTAAATCACTGTTCATTTGTGGCTGTTATTAATAAGCAAGTAACAAGGATACCTTTGACGTCTGATTGCCAATAGTTTTTTCGATGAAATTCAATTCTTCAGTAGAGATTCTTGGATGCTCTGCAGGAGTATCGTACACAAAAAAGCACCAGAGAACAAACCAGAGAATTGTGAGAGAGCCAATAACGTAGAAAACCGAGGGCCAACCTCCCATTACATTTCCATGTATCAAGTACCCGCTCATTATCATTGTGGCTGCAGTTCCAAACTGGGCACCTGATAAAAATAATATTTGTACTTCTTAGCTAACCATACGATTATTTCAAGAGAATAAAATAGGTATCATTCTATGTAAGCCAAATAGAACCTTTTAGCGCGAAAAAAATATTAGTTTTTGTCGGAAATATGTCGGAAAAGTACCAACCTGCATAGACAATGCTAGCCAACTTCGACTTCTCATCAGGAGGAGCCCACGCAGCCAATAACCCATGCATAGCAGGAAAAGCAAATCCCTGGAAATAAAAGTCATGTTGGATTTTTATCTATTGTATCAATTTATACAAGAGAAACTGTTTTATTGACTTCCAGTGAGTCAACAAGCTTTCATTGACGACTCAGACTCAAGTTGGTTCATTTCACTCCAAAAACAAATTATATAATGATAGTTCTATCTATTATGACTTCCATGATGAAATCGGGCAGGCATGAAATGACCATTTAAAGCACGTGGCCCTCCAAAAGAACTAGCAACTAAGCAATATCAAATACGGAGAAACAACAACCACTACCGTATGGCGTTCTCAGTATTAAACTGCATCATACATTCAGTGTGAATTGAAAATTCATAATTCATGAGTTGGTTCAATTTGTTAAAGGACAACTCTCTGGAATATTTTTTTGTTATCTAAAAGTTGGGATAGGCACAGAGAAATAACAAAGACAACATGATACAGCTTACCTCTCCAAGACCACACACCACTCGGACAAAACATAAAGCATACATGTGCGTCCAGGCAGCCAGTGGCGTTAATACTGTGGCCACGCCGGCAACAAACAAACCTAAAGAAAACCAAAAAAAGAAATATAAATGAATGACGACATATGAGCTAATCTGTACTTAACCCTCATGGATGAGGGCAGTTACGCAAAATTTGCTATTTCCAATGAGTAACAAAACAAATAAACCAACAAAAAAACAATTACCAATTCCTAAGGGCCATTTTCCTCCGTATCGATAATTCCTTTATCTGTTGCAGACCAATTAAATTCCCCAGTAGTTTCTGTTGAACTGCCACCTACAATAGTGCTGTTACTGCTGATTGCTTCTGCTTCCGCTTTTAAATGATCACAAGTCATGCTGCTGTCGCCGCTGGTATTGGCGAATGTTTCATCAACAATTGGTTTATGACTTTCTATTGCAGTTTGATTTATCATTGACACAATGGCAATGGATATATTGAATCTCATCGCATACGACATGGCGAAAGCCCAGCAACCCAAAATCGCCATCGTGTGCCGAGACCCCCATCCTGTTTGCAGGCAAGTGGAAATGAACCGAAAAGTGAAATGAAAATGAATTTTATCTTAAGCAAAATGAAAAATGATGATAATTTTACAAGTGCATTCATTCATTTGATTCTTTCTAAATATATAGTGCGGCATAATATGAAATGGATTTATAACGACACAATGTTTTCAAAATATCACTGGTCACTGACTGGGTGTCGCGAAAGATTTTGAAATAAAACAAATGCGCACATAAATTTAATAGGATGGGAACGGTTCCCTTGCGAGAGTGGTTCAAATGGCTAATGTGAAATCATTCCTGTTGTTCTCTAATGGAAAATTAATTAATAATATTTGTTGTACTATGTACAATATAGCATACATATAGTTTCAATTTTTCGAAATTGTGAGATGCCTCACCTATCTCAATGGGGTAAAAGTTGAAATTCACAAAAATAAAATTTCGTCGTGCGTGTGTTATTGTGGAGGAAGAGAATAACTAATTTCTGGGGCATTGTGAACACTGTGATACTCACAGTGCAACTAAATTTTCAACGCAAATTTATGAAAAGGAATAATTTAATTTGAAAACCAAAATCGGCAATTACATTAGTACCATTAAAGAAATATCGGTGTTTAAAAAGCTATTCATGTGATATTATATATTTAAAATTGTACTGTACCTTTCGGTCGTCTGACCGCATTTCGTCCTTCGTCCATCTCCATCATATATTACTGGGATTCCAATATAATATGCGGATGAATATAAGTATATGGGAGTTGGAAATACTGCAAAAATTAAAGATTGCGTTTGTTAGCAAACGAGCATAAAAGAAAGCTGAACCAGAGCCAGATTTGCTACTGCCTAATAGAGAAGAACGTTTCAACTAACTATGATCTTTCTATCTGGGAAAAATAACAGTCGCAGTCTTCACAATTCCCCTATTACATATACAATACACCATTACATCTTCTGTACTTCCAGGTCTGAGATCTAACTTCTGACTGACTACTACTCGCTTAATCTTTATAGTGGTCCGCCAATTACTTCACCAATGCGTGCACTCGTCCACTGAGGAATTCTCAAACGGGATGTCATACCATACCATATTTAGTTCACAATAAAAGCCATTAAAACACGAAAATTCGTTAAAGTCAATATTTGTCATATTGACGCAAAGAAAAAGAAACCCAACAAAAAGTTGTTGTATTGTAGAAGTGCCGCAAGCCCCAAACAAGTGCAATAACCAAGAGAAGAAAAAAAGTTTGAACTTCAGTAGTGCACGGAAGCCTACGCACATAAAATTTAACTACATGATAACTTGTAATGTAATACGTGAAAGAATACTTGTAGAAATAGAAAGCTGATTCCCTGCCACCTGCACAACACACCATTCACTTGTCAACGAGGATATACTTTTACTACATATGGAGAATAATTACACTATAATGCAATCGTACAAAGGCAAGTGTAGTTCTGGATGAAGTGTGTAAATGCTCAATCTTCATTGAACGGATGTCAGCACAGAACAGAAGAAGCTTTAATGACGGTAGAATTTGGTGAGTTGAGCAACTTCTTATTTTGGCTTCTGTATTTGTTCGTGGTACCTCATACCAGTGATTTAATAAAGAGCATTTACTTAAAAGTACATGACTAACAGTCCACGCTAATGCACGCATTCAGGTACCATACATCTTTGTAAACGTTTTAACCAAAAGAATTTTTTGTAATTACAGTTTACAGTTTTATAGTTTTATTCATTGCGAGATTTCATACAACACTCCAGAGAAGTTAGACGCTCGTTATCATTCCTTTTAAAACGGAGGTATTTTGAGCGTGATTTATCTGACGCGTCGGAAAGTATTCATTTCTTTACATTACGCCGTTGTAATGAAAATAATTTGCTGACCCCACCAAATAGTAAATTGGTACAACTCACATGTTGTTATAGCTGAAACGCGGCAACGACAGTTTACAGTCGTTCAAATGAAAATCTGTTCAACTCATAAAAAGAATCTTAATTGATTCAACTGACTTGAACACAATTTATCAAGTCAGTTTGGGTTTTTGGTAGGACGTCGCAATGATGACGTCGGTGACACCATATATACATCGTTTCTTACACGATGTTTGTGTCCTCCTCCTCACTGGAGTGTTGTAGCTGTTTACGTTGACAGCATATTTTCTGGCTATTTTCGTAACATCAAGCTACACTGGTTGCATTGAGATCTTATCTGTTGTAACTTTTTTTTCTTTTTCCTTTAAGAGATAATGGGCGTCAGGGTTTAAACCGTTCAGTTTATCAGAGTTAATGCACGATTTGTTATTAGTATTACATGGTTATCAATACTGTTGTTTATGACGGACCCAATAAAATACCCAAAGTGCAAAGTGCAATATTTGCAAGGGCATTGGGCAATGAAGAATGTAAGACAATTAGCACATTATTTAACTTGGGGGATTAATTACCACACTCATTAGTATGACGTTGTTGTATGGTACGATACATGATTTTCAATCGGTCAATTTTGTTACTGCTTAGCTCAGTTTTCTACTATCAGCCCAGGGTCGTCATCATGCTTATAGGTTAATTTAAGCATATGTTGATTTGAGTTCGGTCAATAGAGTGAAGTTGTAATAGAGTTGTAATGAACTAATAAATGAAGGGTAAACAGGAAAAGAGAACGATGAAGTAATTTATTTTTGAGAACATTTTCACAAAATAAATCAAACTGAAGCGAAAATTAGTGAAGAATAGAAAGAATGTGTACGTTTCGCATTTCAAAGGTTGTTGTATTGCAAGTAACAGCGTATTATTCAGATTTCTCTTACGACAAAGAAGATCAATGGTTATTTTCGCACCGTTTCTCAACATTGAACATGTCATGACACACCACAAAAAAATCAAACTGGCATTGGCATCTTTTGTTCCGTTTATTACCTCGCATACTAGTAAAGCATGTGGCATCATTATCATTATCATAAGTTTTTTATTACGTTCTTAGTTCTCATTTCACCAACATAGTATAGAGTATGATGCCCGTGTGCTTCAAGCTTCATGCGAAGTTGTCAGGATTCAGATCCAGACTCACACTTCTCATACGTCATACCGACGACGTATATTCTTAAGTATATGACCGCCGACGACGACCACCTAATTTGTATATACGTCTTAATATTGTTATATAAAACATAAAATGTAGGGACGCATATGTATCGCCACACTTATGCACTAAACCGATTCATCATTTTATTCAAGGAGACACTTCTCCAACTTTAGGAAGGCCACAGAGAAAGCTATCTCTATTTTTTCTAACAAGGCAACGCTATTTCATGGCATCACACCAAATTCTTCTTGCACCATGAATAGAAAACGAAACAATGAACTGTGGGTATAACGCGTGTAATTTATTTTGACTGTAATTATGATTGTTTACAGAATCCTGCACAGAAAATTAGGTTTTATTTTTTTAAAGCGAGTTTTTTTCAAAGCATAAAAATAGCGACGAGAAAATGGTAATCCTACAGAGCTACACATTACCGCACGAACTATGCCCGTACAGTATAGATCATAAGAACTTATTACCGAGGATGACAAGTAATAAAGCTTAGGTATTATTTTTTAACTCCAACTTGGACTGGTGCGCGGTGAGGAGTGTGCGTCCTTTACCGAGAAGACATCATCAAAAATAAAATATTCTAGAGATGAGAGAGGAGCCTAGTTTATGGGAAGATTAGATGCATGCAAACAAGTATACCTACACCACCACACACATCCACTTCGTATGTGACCTTGGCCCACAGGATTTTTTTGCTGCCACTTTTGAGAAACACATTAAACCGAAACCCGTACTTCCTTTAGGGAACGAACATGTCCATGCTCTTTTTATCTTGAAGCCTACACATAACGTGTACGTGTGTGTGAGGTGTATTTAGGCATAGCCATGAATATGTATAGTCAGGGTATGTGTGGAAGAAAGCACACACATATATTATTAAACTATTATTATATCATCCGAAAGTTGTCGCCAGAAGTAAATCGAAAACTCTACCGTAGTTGAAAACTGCGTCATGGCTATGACACATAATGCAAGCAGGATTTGTCCAGCAATGAACCCACGGTAAAAGTACAGCCAATAATTTTTCAACCGAAAAAACTAATATCTGTAGTTGGGTTCAGAGTATATAGAAAAAACGTCATTTGTACTCAAATTACATGAAATATAATTGGCAAAACTCAACATTTTGAATGTTCAAAAATGCTTAATGAACGTCGTATTTGCAAGGACGTGAGGAACTTGCTATATCTTCACCAAATAAACTTGCTATACAATTCAATAGTCGACCTCTAAAACATTATATAATGGCAACCCCTTTTCTAAAAATAATCCTTACC
>JAHZNE010004309.1:0-53506 GCA_027744055.1 Callyntrura sp. NNG-2020
CGTGTATTTACGGTCCCGCGTTGGACGGTCCACACCGCCCGACTGGTGCTATTTTTGGACCTAACATTTTTTGCATTGGAACTCATTAACCATTATGTACAAGTGTCTTAATTTTGAAAACAATTAGACGATGGTCCAAATTTGGCTCGCCGGTTTCAGAAATAGTTACTCATTTATATTTTGAAACAATAAAAATTTTGCCAGAAACACCACATTACTTTATTGCCCTGTGTCCGATATGAATTTCAATAGAAAGACGAAGGAACTGATCGCATAATTATAAATTACTTTCAGCATTTATAATGCTATCGATAGCTAATAAATCCATCAAGCTATCACGTAGCTAAGTGGCGAAGCGACAAATTATCATCGCATCACTGGCAAATTGGAAGTCTCTTGGAATACACCTACGCGTACTCTCACTTAGAAGCAATTTGTAGATAACATGATGAATTGATGAGGCAAATGAAGATACAAGATGGTATTACGAGATAAATCCTATAGTATTCAACATAATTCATTGATTTTGTCATGATCATTCTACACTTTAATCAAGAATACATTCAGACAACAGAGATGGAATGCTTGTATATTTTCTACGTAGCTCATGACAATAGTAACCGGGGGGACGGGAGGGACATGCAACCCCCCCCCCTGGATTTTGAGATTTAACATTAAGGGATAGGAGGAGGAGTCATAATGTATTACAGGGTGGGAATGTCTCCCCTCATCCCCCCTGACAACGATGAAAATAAGGAGTTCGTATTCGTATGAAACCTTTCTACACAAAAAACATTACACGTGTCACCACGACCAGTGAACAAACTAATAACTGGTGACATTTTTTTCTGTGTCATTTATCTCTGCAAGAGAATCTGAAACCGATGTTCGTTAAGGATTGGTCTCGTATATACCCATTTAACATTTAAATATTGCAAGAAGTTGCTATTTACAATATCAATGTTTATAAGTATTGTTCTAAACATCACGGGAACTACACATTATGAACATTGTTTGCCCTTGGTTTAGGACAGATTAAAAAATAACATTGGGAAATATAAACCATTGCAGTTTGTCACGTTCATTCCTCCCTGCAAGCTTGCAACCCTTGGATTTGTGGAATACTTTTAATTGTGGTTTAGTTTATTACGTACAAAAAACCTCACGAACAACCTTTTATTCCACGGCCAAAGGGACAGCGTTTAGTCGGGGATGCCACGTATGTGGATCCACTTGCTCCATTGGGTCTAGTTGACCATGTGCTCCAATATCCTCCGCTCTACTACCTCCTTTAAAGCTAATCGTTATCAAAACGGACCAAACTGCGAAAAATAATAGATTTTTTAAATTATCAAATTTCATAGCATTTACTTTTAATAAGTCCACGTCGCATATTGATCACCACGCCAACTGATGAAAATTAAATTCATGAAAATAAAAAGTCGCTAGTGACGAGAAATTTAGATTCCGCTGTTCTAAAGGCAAAGCATAGTGCCGATACAAAGGCTATGGTGTGCCGAAACGAAATCCTATCCCACGAAGCGATAAAGTTACTTTCAGAAATCGCTGATCAGCAGTAAGCAAGATATTTCAAAGAAAATGTCTAGTAATTTAACGTGGAAACGCAGGCAGGTTTTGTGCAACCTTACCTTTTTAATTTTTTAGACAAAAAATTGTGCTTACAATGTAGCATTTTTACTTACCATGTTTACCTTAATTATCATTTCATGATTAACGTTTTTTCCTTTCCGAATTCTTTCTCCATTTTCCTTCGTTTCATTTCATCTAGTTTCAATTCTTTCATTTCCCGACTTCTCTTTGGTACTGACAAGCAACGTTTGTATGCCTACGAAAGACAATTTCAAAAAGTGCACCATGACGGCATCATTATCGGTTGTGGTTGCTAATGGATGTTTGTCTTCACATACAACAATTTTTTTGTACGAATTATTGACATAACATAGTGCAGTCTCCAGGCAGATGTTGCAAAAGCCTCACCTAGATAAAAATCGGGTTGTATTGTATTGTCCTTAGTTATACTTCATAGTAAAAGTGGTTGGTACACAGAAGGTACCCTGGATGGAACCGTTATTATTTGGGGTATCATGCAACAGCCTATAATCTCATGTTCCTTTTCCTTGCATGCATTTGTTAAGCACAGTAAAATTGGTCCACAATCTTATGCTACTATTGTTACCAGGGGAAAAGAGATGGCAAGTTTTCTCCAAAGTTATTGTAAACACTAACAACCAAACGAGAGAATTCATTACCTTTTCTAGTCATCTGTAATCTGGAAGCTGAAGCTACCAACAAATAAATCACATAAATCCAACCATCTACGAAGACACGCTGCAATGAAAGAAACGGTTATAGACTCAAACGTGTACAATACAGAAGAAACTTCATTTGTATCCTGTAATTCTACCCATTTCCCAAATACTCCCTGGCAATCACATTAGATATAAAAATGCACGTCTCCATGGTAATTAGGTATCTTGTTTATTTATGCTTTTGATCTACCAACTACATAATACACACACACGACGACGCAGCCTCTTTCCACAGGCAATAACATCTCTTTAAATGTTGCCCAGGCAATGACATACACTTTTGTACCTACACTTGCTTCCTTTGGCTGTACGTAATGAAATGAAATACACTTGAATAAATAAATAGTAACGCAAACGAATCATATTCTATCATTGCAAGTTGTAGTTACTTGCAAGGCCTTTTACATACAACAAGCAACAGAGCGCAACGCTCACTCTGACTGAGCATGACATCACAACCTGTCCAGTACATCACTCCATCCAGTATACTCTTTTAATGTGAAAAACAAGTTGTTTTACAAGTTGCATAAGATTTCTTCTTACAGCACGAATACCACAGGGAAAAGCAGATGACGTGTGGATGTGGATGGACAGAACAATCATTAATTCATTTCTTATTTCAAATCTATGCACAACAAGTGTATATTATGAGATGCGCTTTTAAAAGCAATGCATGTAACATTCTATTACGCGTCAGTCACCTGTGGGGTTAAACCGAGTGTTTATATTCGCTTGTCGACGTATATTGCAGTCTAATACTGTGGCTCTGTGGCAGATTCAGATAAGAATGCTCATCAGTCAGCAGTTTAGAAACAGTTTCTTATAAATTATACAACATTAAAACATTTTTCAGGGATATTTTTTTCTGCGGAGGGACGCTTCAGACAGTTTACACCGTCTGCCTCTCTGTCGAGAAACATTTTTACAGGGTAGCAGAGATGTAATGCATACTTAAGCCAACTCTGCCAATTCAGTCACTCATTCGTACTTATAGCTACTGACAAAAAATATCGAATCCGGTCAGATCGATAAGTTCGTTTAAGGTACTATTAATCAATACGTCCAACCAAGTTTTTTACTTTGTCTGTTATGGTGTGACTTACTTCTACTTTGGTCTTAGTGAACGTTTAACCGGGTATAAATGGTTAATAATTTATTGCTGTAGTGGAATGCAGCAAATGGAATGTTAGTTTTCGTTTATCAGTTTTTGTATTGACAACTTTGACAGTACGTACTTGCTTGGATAAACAAGAGCTGCTAAAAAGGAAAGAATCAGCAAGGAAGGAGGATTCTAAATGAAACGAATATGGACCAAGATAGGTGCTCTACAGCAACAGCATCAACCTTAGTTTTACGTAGAACCAACAGTTATCATCGAACTATATTTCGTCGACGATATTATTGCCAAAATGCGTGAAGCAGTAGTGATACGGGTGGCAAGTTCAATCGTCCTTATAATTTTGTGTGGAGCTAATTCTGCCTCAGGGGAGAGTAGTAAACGCGTTCAGATATTAAACGGCTCTCCGTACGTCCATTTACAGCATGGACTTTACTTTGGGAAGACTCTGAAATGCCACAAGCAACAGCAGACTTATCACGCGTTTTTAGGTAAGAGTAAAGCTATGGTGGCCTCTTAGTTTTTTTTGACAAATTGACTAGGTTTTGTCTGAAGCGTCCACAGCTAAAACATGAAGTTATTTGGTGCAGAATTGTTTTCAAAATTCCAAAAAACTTGGAATTTTTTTCGTAAAATAAGCTAGAAGTGGACCATAACTTAACCTAACCTAACTGGAAATAACCAAACCTTTCTTAAACTTGAACTGGCCATAACTTTTTATAGATGTGTTTTGGGGCGAAGTGATACATAATAAAAGTTTCTCGGTTGTGTTTCGTTAAAATTTAGACCAAAAAATTTTTGCACTACCTAACTTCGTATTTTTTATGTGAACGATTCAGACAAAATCAGTAAATTGGCATTTAAAAAATTAATTTTGGTGGTCCCTATTACTTTATTCTGACCCATTATAGGTATAAGATACGCTTCTACTCCAAAGAGATATGAGGTATGGTTCCGGAATGAAGAACTCCAATTTTCTTTCCTTCTTATTGCTCGTTATGGGCTGCGAGAGGAATGTGATGAGAACGTGTTGGTATCTTGGTGGTATATGTTAATGGTATAACGGTTGCAGAAATCTGTTCCGATGACGGACTTGGAGCCGATGTCGCTCCCCTTGCTGGCCCAGTCGCTGGGATCATCATGCCCCCAAATAACTCAAAATGGTACCATGTTTGTAGGAAAGGAGGACTGCCTTCTTGCTAACGTGTTTATTCCAAACGTAATTAAACTTTCGCTGCTCTTTTATCCTTGTTTGCAATTACATATCTTTCAATCCTTTCACAATACCTCCTTAGTCTCATGTCATGGTGTGCCTAGTATGTTTGACAACTTTTCTTTTGTGATATTTTGTTATAGAAAGAGCCTCTTGACACCGATGGCTTTCCAGTACTTGTGTTCATTCATCCAGGTTCATTTAAATCTGGAAATGGAGGCGCTTTTGATGTTACCTATTTTATGACTGAAAATGTTATCTGCGTCACGTTTAACTTCAGATTGGGATCACTAGGTGAAGTTTACGGTCTAACATTTTATATGCCTGTCACTGGCATGTTTTATGTATTTTGTAAAACCAAAATCTAGTTTGTGTGAAAGAATATTTACTTAAAAAATAAACCTTTAGGATTCCTCAGTACCGAGAGTGCCTCCAATCTGGGACTACTCGATGTTGTTACAATGCTCGAGTTTTTGAAAACAAATATTGTTTCGTTCGGCGGAAATAAAAGACGAATAACTATAGCTGGAATCGAGTCTGGTAAATAATATTAGTATGCTTGGGCGGTCTTGACATGACTAAACTTAGAAGTGGGCTACGACGACGCTGTGTTCGTTAACTCATTTAACGATGTTTTTCCCAATATAAACATTTAGTTTCTCTAAAAATTAAATACATTTTGTTTGAACACAGGTGCTGCTTCTGTGAAATATTTACTGCTATCCCAAAGTACAAAAGGTAGAGAGATCAAAAGAATACAGTCTATCAAACTCGCAGAGTTTAATGGAAAATATACACATGAAGCTAACGGGAAATGATACGGTAGTGAATTTATCTTACCCAAACGATACAGTACATTTGATTGAATGATCGTTGTAAACCCAGGTTTATTCAACGGTGCAATACTTCACGGAGGTATGATGTTTATGTCCACATTTATGCCACATCAAACGACGTATGCGAAACAATTTCTGGATGAATTGGAATGTCCTCACCAACCCTCCCAGCTTCTAGTCGAATGTTTGAAGACAAAGAGACTGAAGGACGTGATGCGAAGTCAAAAGATCGTTTCAGTAGGTTAAAAAATCAACATTCATATTGCTCACCACAGCATCGCATATGCCTAAAAACACATAAAACGTATAAAAAATGTTATGTTGTAGAGCCTATTTTTTTGCTATAAATTCTATCGAAAACACACAGACGCACGTTATTGTGAAATTATATATTATTAAGCGATTCGAACCATATGTGTTTTATGACAACTATAGGAAAAGTATTATGACTTTTCGTCTCCCTTTCTGCCCACACCTGAATCCTGTGACAGGTTTAGAGTCTGCCCGCACTCATTTTTCTCCAAGTCTCCGGCTATCCTCCTCTCAGAAAGACAATATAAAAGGGTTCCCTTACTTATTGGAATGTACGCGGCGGATGAGTTACAGACTAATAGCTACAACATACCAGAAAATCGGGGTAAGTACACATTGCGCTTATACATATTTATAGATAGGAAAACTCGTGTCTTGACAATATTAATGACAAAGCTGGGATATTATTGTCTACCTATCCAAATCCGAAGTACCTTGCTACAACATCACAAAAGAGACCCGACTACGAAGGATATATGATGTTGTGCAGTTTACGTTTCAATTTTAGAGTTTTTAGAAGAAATTAAATCCACTCTACAAGTTTACCGTTGCATAAGCTTTCCTCCGTGGAACGTTGGGCATGATTACATATCACCGTCTTGGTTTTATTCAATTTTAGTACTTCCTTCTATCCAACCTGAGCATGAACTGGGAGCAAAGGAGAAAGATACGTTTACCCAATGGCTTGTTGCAGTGCTACAGCAAATTCCAGGCTTTCACCATGAACAATTTGGCCCGGACTTTTTCATGGAAATTCAGCAGCTGTATTTTACTACAAGCTGGCGGAACGGCAATGATACTGGTGCTAACGGTGGTAGTAGAGTCTCAAGTTGGGACGAAAATGTTGGCAGTTTCTTACATGATATTTTCGTTGGATACGGTCTCTGGAAATTTGCTATGACTTATGCACTTGATAAGCCTGTCTACCCCTATCTTATAACTTTCCCTGAAAATAAGACCATATCTGATCATTACGGTAAGTTTTCTTGTTCGTGAACGGCGTTTATAAGTAGGAGAACAAACTATTTTATTCTCACTGTTTCGTTTTCACTTTTCCCCATCAAAAACATGCAGACCTTGTCCCTTTTGTCCTTATTATGAGAACGTTTCGTGCATACGTTTAAAGCAACATTTTTTCGTGCGTTTAACATTGCTACACTATACCACCCAAAATTCTGGAAACAAGTACGTTTGTGGGAAATGGTTGGAGTTAACCACGTGAAAATAGTTTTCATTAACTTTATTTTTCCCCCAGGAAGGCCATTTCCTGATGGAGTGGAGTTTTTGACTCCATCATTACCTGAGTATCACGACTTTGCGGCTGGATCGGACGAAGAAAGGTTTTCGCGGCATTTGGTTCATTTGTGGGCCACGTTTGCGACTCACCAGTACGTATTAGTTTTTTTCTTCCATTTTGTAGAAAATAAAGGCTTAAACTCAAATATGATTTCAAACTTGTGTGTGCATTTAACAGGAAATCGTTACGTTGTAATTAAACTTTAAAACTGCGTTGAATAGTTGATGTTATAAATTTTTTGAATTGGACTCCTCCTACGAGTGTACAGCAAGATATGGTTTGATGATTTCACAGAAAACCCGTGGACGTTTGGCACAACAAAGAGACTTGGTTGCCATTGTCTGCCGCTCAGTTGAATGGTGAAAAGCCTTTAACATGGTACGCCTTGAACAAAGAAGTCGACATAATCCCGGAGCCTTTCTCCAAGCGAATGAAATTTTGGGACAAAGTATTCAGACAAAAACAGGAATAAATACATACATAATATATGAGACTCCTTTTCATCTATATTTACAGCTGGAAACAAAAGTGTAATTGAATGAAATATAACCGTCACTGTGATTTTCTCCTGCATAAAAAAATTTGACTTTTCATTTATTGCAGCTAAAATAATAAAAGTATATATTTTTGCGAAACAAACTCTCCCGTCTTCCAAATCATTTTTTTTCTTCAACGAATATGTTAGCATCATATTTTTATTTCTGTAAAAAAGAAACGTTGCTTTAGACAAAAGGATTTCTTTCACACTCTCGTTTTTTCACAATATTGCATTCGATACTCCGGAAAACTACTCTACATTTTCTAACGTGCTAATAAAATGATTGCTTCTATATCTTATCTACACACTGTGGTCCAAATCACACGATTCATATTCCTGATATACCGTTGTTTTTAAGGCATGTACGTATAGGTTCATATGGTTAAAATACCCTACCTACCACTGTAGTAGTAAATCCTTCTACGATTACACAATAATTTGTGAGTTGTAGATCAAATATAATATGTATCATATATACCTTTATACTCTACTTTTTTAGTGTTCATAGCTCCTTGGTCTGTTTCCAACCCAAGTCGTAGTGAATGAATACACATTATATATGGTACTTCTAAAAAAGACGGCACTTGCAAAATCTGAATCTCATAAGTTACAAAATTTATGACATGGTAGGTGATAAAACGTACAATTTTTACAACCTAATTTCTGGTAGTAATCTTGTGTGACAATGAAATGTTGAATTGTTAACAGTATATATATATATATATGTATGCTATATGTTGTAGTCAAACTCTGAAACACTTACCACAGCACAGCCACTATTAACTATTTTCTGCAGGGTATATATGCAACTGCAAGTTAAGTGAAGCATCGATGATTTCTCTTTGTCGTATTGCATATTTTTTTTAAAGAATGTTTCCTTTAGGTTACTGCGGAATGGTTGTTCGACAAAATATTTCCATCTACTTATTCTGATGTTTTTGGTATTCACCGACGGCAAGGTTCTACCAAAACGCATAAAAAAGTGTGTCCTTCAAAGGGTCATTTATAAAATTCCATTGAACGGGAACCCCCTCTTGCATTTCTTTGTACCCTGGAATATTAAATTTTCTACAGGAAAAGTTGATAGCGGATGCCCTGGCAGATTTGTTTCGTGTCATCATCTTCCCATATTAAGGGGTCAGCGTACCCAATCATTTCCTTGTTATGAGTGTAACATTTGCGTAAAAAAATCGAATACATTTTATGCTTCAAGGAAGACTTTGTGTGAGTAGTTTAGTAAACCATAGTTCTTCTCGAGAGAGTACACTGCTTCCAATATGATATGTGATTTTGACACGAACATAATGCTGCAATAAGGAAAACATTATCTCAATATTTCAAGTACGGACTAGATGCGAACAATACAGCACAAGTCTACAAATGACATGTCTGTTTTCATTTTGAAGATACAATTTAGCTTAGCACCATTACGAAATCCTCTCCGCGTCTATTGTCATCACCACTGAACAGTTACGGGAAACAAGCTAATTAACGAATAGAACGTCCATTTTGCCGCAAGTCTTGAATAAATAACACTCTGACAGGAGAGCATACATGCAAACATGCAAATAACGACCTAACCCACAATTGATGCCATAATAGTTATCGCATTAGACTCAACTATGAGATGGTTAATGGCCCGAGTGTCGACCTGTATTATTGATGTGCTTGTCTATGTGGTTCAAATGGCATATTTTTGGAGTGGTTGTATGGTGTGAGAGCAAGTATGCATGTTATTACACATACTAAAAAGAGAGAGCGAGAGCGCCGAATACGGGAACATGTCGGGGCGGACGTGCTTTCACTGTTGGGGTGGGTTGGGAAAGGGTGTGAGAAAAGCGGTGTATAATTCATTGAAACAGGAACCGTGTAGCCCCTTCTTCCCTTGCTAGCTCAGACTATGACCTATTCGTCATGACGTTTTGCATAATATGTTGGTACAACTCTATACAAATGCTGTAAAATGTCGGGACAGTGAAAGCTAGGTTACGTATGGCGTAATATGTCAATGTCAACTGACGTTCACTAAAAGTAGATAACAGCTACACGACTACCCATAAGTTATTACGTACATACAACAAGCTGCTTACACGTAGAGTGTCGCATGATATGGTATCCAATTTGAATTGAAAGATCACATGAAGAGATCAAAAAAATTGTTCAATTTTACAACATCATCATCATCGTCATCATCATTTACAGAAAAGTACACGGTACACCTTCAAGAATGGAGCAAAAAACGTTGACGGGGCGCGGACAGGAGGACGTGCGTGCGTATTATCGAAGTAATCTGCTGATAAGTGGTACAAATAATAGCACAGTACAGAAAATGAAAACGGCTGTCAGCACCAAACGCGTCTTTTGTTGTCTCCACCAGAGCTTGCGACGAAGATGTTCAGTCGACTGGCGGTAAATGTCTCCCGAGTAATGAAGCTGCATTAGAGAAAATGAATAAAAGAGAAAATGGTAAGAAGTGTGAGCTTTTTGTTAGTTTATTGCCCTCTATAGATCACATATCAATGGTGCCATATTTCCTTTCTTGTTCAATGATTTCAGAAAAGGTGTCGAGTAGACAAAAAACTGTACCTGGTCTGACAAGTCTGCGAGAGCGTCTAGATTCTGTTCTCTTTCCAGGAGTCGTCCTATGTTATCCTTCATTTTTTGAGTGACTTGGTTTACCTATACAGAGTTAATCAGGGGTAAAAAGAGCAAAGTACATTAAATTCCTTTCCAAGTGTGCGAGTCAAGGAAAATATGTCCATCACATCAGATGTCTGTTGTGACTTGAATGGGACCCAATCCCATTGAGAAGGATACTATATTTTACGACTGCTCTGGCAGGTATAAAGCCAGTCTTTATATAAATTGGGAAGTTGTTTGTTGTTTTTCACCTGAGTTTGAACACTGTTTATCCGATCCCTGCCTCTTGTTCTGAAAGCATCTTCCTCGTTATAATCCTCATCTGGTTCTTCAAATCTCACGCTTTTTGATCTCGGAATGGCTTGATATGTATTTGAGGACGTGGAGGGAGCAGCAGATGCACCTTTTCCGTGTACGCCAACACCATTCTCCGCGACCGACCCAGCGTCTATTTTCAGAATTGGGGCTTGGGGTCCGTGAAGGAAAAAGTCATCACTTTCTGGCATTTCCACTGGCACAATAATAGGGTGAGCATTAGGCTTGGGACGAGGACGAGACGCTGACTCATCGGCGATAAGAGAGAATGGAAACATTCTTTCCCGTTGAGTTGTTCCATTATACGAAAAAGAAGCAGGATCTTCCGTCCCTATTCTGGTTTTAGTGGGACTCTCAGATGGAGAAAGTAATACATCCATCTCGTCGTCGGATGCATTTTGGAGATCTTCCATTGAAAGCGTTCTTCGCAGCTTTAGTGGCATGATAATAAAGCAATGGTGATGATGGCAATGCTGATGTTGTTGATGATACGGTTGTTACTTTCTCAGTCGAATGGAGCACCACCTCTTTCTCCGAGTGAAAGTGTCCGTGTCTACTTTCTCTATATGAAACGGGGTGTTATACGATGCACTTGTGTGTAGGTATGTGTGTCTTCTTCCAATGCAATGTGGAGAAAGCGGATCAAAGACGAAGTGAAAACTTAACTTTTAAGGACTCGTAGACGGGTTTTTGGCCAACGAGGGAGCGAAGGGAAATGAAATCAAAAATCACTTTTCTTCACCAAAATGCCTGTATCACTTTCCCCGTTGTTATCATCAAAGTTAATGAACAAAAGAAAGCGGTATTCACCGACGCGATTCCAGCATCAGCACCAAGATTTTCCCCACTTTTTCTCATGTTACTTTTTATATTATTATCCATGTGCTAAATAGGCGACGACAAGTTCTCAAAACTCATTTTCCACCAGCTCCGTACACACTCACAAGCCATCCAGCACGTATTTTCTATTTCCCCCATCAAACTAATTTCCGCTCTGCCTCGTTCACTTGATCACAAACTACACGCACAAACAAGCACATTACATATCTGATACTGTTATGCTATCCCGTACTTAGACAAGCTGTCTGTCTAACTGTCGGAAAGTAGCCAGGTGTCAGGTCTCAGGTGGTACATCCCATTCCAAATTCTGTGGGTGATTACAGCAGCATTCGCAGCGAGAAAATGGAGGGAAAGAAGAGCAACAAAAACGTTAACCAACAAATAGCGGACAGCGTAAAAATACGTTTAATTATCTTTTTGAAACCATACAATCAATTTTCAATGCTGTGTGCGGGCTCCTTCCTACCTGCGGACCCCATCATTACACTGTGGGTTAATCGCAAAACTCCTTTTATAGTTTCCCCCAAAAAACCTGGATAGACGACCAAGTCATATAGACGAGTAATATTTTATTTAGACGATGGGTACTTTTTCTCCACTGAATGAAGGCTGTTCCCTGGTAAAAACGAAAACTTTCTCTTTAATTAGCCCGTGCGGCTCGTCAGTACACTATGGAAGCCACATCAAATTATTCACTTGATGATTAGATTCACAGATAAAATGAGTTGTCCAGTCACCCTCACTATCTCTCTCCATCTCCTTTTTTCCTCTCGGTGTTCTACACATTCTCTCTCTCTCTCTATCTTTTATCTACAGCGACGACGACATCAAATGCGCCGTGAACTGGACGTTCAGTTTCCATTTTACTCACATACATTATCTCCCGTTATATAAGCAATAAAATAAACTACCACTACTACTAGTATGTTTCAAGCATGTAATTACGGTAGTGTCGAAAAATGTTTATGAAACTCCCACAGCAAACTACACCACAAAGGACACCAGTCACCGTGGTACAACAACATGATATAAAGCAGCCATGCGATTTACAATAAAAGGGGGCAAAGTTTGTGAGTTAACTTTTAATCAGAGTGAGCGAGCAAACATCATCTGAGAAGATCATCTTGCAACAATAATAATACATGACATGTACAAGAAGACGGAGATGAGGCCTGTTTCTGTGTTACGAGAACTTTGAAGTTTCTTGTGTGTGTGTGCTCAAACGAAGACTTCCTCTCTGGAGCATATAATCATCATCATGATTATAATACCACACCGTCCACACACCACCACACTGTATTATAACTAGTACTACTGCAAAGGAATACTTGTTTACACTTTTGCATGATGTTCTCTCTCTCTCTCTCTCGCGTCCGTACAACTATCAATGCACGCTTGTCTTCTCCTTCTTAACTGCACAACTCCCAAGGTTGTCAGTGCCAGGGATATGGTGGCTTACGTGGTGATGTGTTCAATGCGTCGTAATAGGTTTGGTTTAGTCAGTGGCTAACAGCAAAGAGCCTAATAAGGAGAGAAGCAGTGATATGAAAGCATATATACACACATGGCGTAATGGAGTAGGATTTCACAAAGGAATTCAAATCTAACTTGATTCAATTCAATCCAGAAAAGTGAACAGAAAAAGAAAGAGGCAAGTTTTGATGGGATATTATTAGCTAAACCGTGCATGAAACAGAAAGAGAAGAATAAGAGCCTCGTCAACGACTATCCGACTCCGAGCTACACAAGTACCACCACCACACACACCGTTGTTGTATTTGTGGTCTTCCTCTCTTTCCTCTGCATTCTGCACACACAGCAGTGCAGTGAAATATATGAGAGAGCAAGTTGTTGAAGTCGTACCAAATTTCCCTATTTTTTTGTCCGACTACAAAAAAAGTGGACGGACAAAAAAGAATAAGGAACAAGGGGAATGAATGTTATTCACTGCCGGCTGCTGACTCTGGGGCTGCGCTCTTTAGAAAACTATTCAAACTGACACCGCACCACATACCACGCTTTATACCCTGTCTGTACACCTCTCTTCCACTTGAAGAAGAGGAGGAGCAGAAAAAGAAATGAATAAACTCTCTGTATTTTGTGCCTGTCTGTTTGGTAGTCTGACTAAAATCTCAAAGAATTATTATCTTATTTTGATGTAGCAGTCATGAAAGTCATAATATGTGGAAAGTCATGTAGCAAAGCAAGCAAAGCAATATGTGGTGGGAGGCATGCATCTCGGAGATAGCACATTTTTTGGGCAGACAAATACACATTTTCTTTTAAATATGGAGAATGGAGAATCATCACCATAATCATATAGGTAATAATGCAAACAAAAACGGAAGGATACTCTTTGTGATGGCGATGATGATGTTGACGGTGTTGTATGTAGTAACAGGGGCGCTTTTTGTGTGTAATGTTGTTGGCTGAAGCTGAAGCTTTGTGTGCTTACTGGGTAAGGGGAGGAGACGGATGAAAAAAAGACTTTTAAAAACTTGATATGCTTATCATTTTTCATACTACACACTCATATTTTTCTTCTTGTCTCCCTCTCCTCTTTCCCTCCCTCTCCCATGCATATTCTGAGAAACTCAAGGGAATATATCTATATTTCAGACTCCTACCCCAACATTTCGAACGGAGAAAAAAGCATACTTTGTAATAGTAGTAGTAATAGTAACAGTAGTAGTATGTTCTCCTCTACGCCTCCTCCTCCTCCTCCTCCTATTTCTCTCACCATAAAATCTATCTACACACGCTTCAGTCAACAGAAAATACCCTATTACTATTTGAGCTTGACTCCTTTATCCTGATTACTTCTCTCTATACACAAACACGCATAACGACTCACATTATTCAAAGGGAACTTTCCGCGGTAATAGCGCAAGTAATATGGTAAGTAATATTAACAAAACCGTACCACACTCGTTTCACATTCACACAAGTCACACGTTTTCTTCATGCATACATTGTAGGTCTTTTTTCCCCTGCCTATTTTCTCCCTTTACTAACTAACTCCAGGCGTGCAGGCATGCAAGTCATGTGCGGTGTTACCTAAGTATATGCGAAGCCATGTATCAAAGAAAGGAGAAAAAAACTGTGCTGGTGATGGCATGTAGTTATACTTACCGTCGAGAAAGAAGAAAAAGTATGAGAGAAAAAACGGATTTTTATGTTGTTTTTATAGAATAGTAACGCTAATAATAACGATAACACTTACACCACCATACCGCTACTACTGCCTTGAGTATGTGTTCTACTAATGGGTGTACATCTGATCTAACTACAAGACTCTGTTTGTGTAACAGTGCAGGAAACAGAGAGTGAGGCTTTTTGCCTTCCTTTCCCATTATACGGTTTTCTTTGTTATATATGCTTACTGATTATTGCGACAATAGAAAATCATCTATTTTTCTTTCCCAATCGAGTTTTTTTCCCTCTTCATATAACCGTCGTTGTAAGCCGTTTCACGTAATAATAACATAATGTAATAACAGAAGGAGAAAAAAACCCGTTGTTCGGGCAGATGATACACACCAACATGCAGGTTGACTGAAACGCGTAATAATGTAACGGTGTGGCGTTGGGTCGGTCGGGATATGTGTAGATTTTTTTTTGTTTAACTTGGCTCACCTCTCCTCTCCCTCTCTCCCTCTCATACTTTGCTGTCTAAAGCGACCTGAACTGTTATCCTTCTATCGCTGCTCCTTTTTCGCGCACTATATACGACGATACGTCCTTCGTGGCGTGCTCCTCCCGACCGATGAATGTCTGTCTAATACTAACAACTGAACTGAAGAAGAAAATGTACCATTTCCGACCTGAGGAAACCTATTATGAGTTTTCTTTTCTACCTGAGTGAAGCCCACCACTGGCACACCACACCATCACATCACATTTAATAATATCATACAAAACTCACTTAGCAAAATGCATGTTTTTTCTCTCTTCTTTTACTTCTCTTTTCTGCCGAGGTGAGGTCGATATCTCAACCAACTAATTGAATGGGTTTTGCACCGGGTCTCACAGGAATATTATTATTACCACGGAGCAAGGCTGATATACTACCACTAAGTAATGGGCTGTGGCACTGAAAGAAAAAGACGAATGCGTTTACATGGGGCGTAGTAATACGTTACTCGAGGAAGAGGAGTATAAAATATATCGGGAAGCGAGTGTCTGTGTGTGCCATTGGAAAATGAACGAGTTTACCCAGCCAGGCATTGCTTCCACCTTCTTCCGCCGCCATCAATCCACTACCACGTTCAAGTTACGTACAATCTTTTTTTTCTTCAGAAATTCCAGCGTATTGTTGTGAAACACAACAAGGCAATGTAGAAAAAAATCTGTTTCTTCTCACTACTATGGAAGGTGGCGATGGTGGTAAATAAAATGAACGAAGCAGAACACCTGTTCTAGAATTATTCCTGTCATGTACTTACATAAAATCAGAGGGTTCTTCGTCGTGCGACCCGATAGGGAAACTTGCAACTAGTCATAGTCAATGCAGTCGCCAGACAAGAGGGAGAGAGGAAGATAGAGATGGGAGGGGAGAGAGGACTAAGGACTTAAAGCGGACCACAGAACAAAGGGATTCTAAATGTGAAAATGTACGGCAGCGAGCGGAATAAGCATTAGTGGAGATGGAGAGCAAGAGGATGTAAAACTATTATTATTATTACTATTCGTATTTGACGGGGGCTTTGTGCTTAAAACACAATTGTTTCTTTCCAAACTGTTTCGCATACTCACTACTCACATGTTATATATGGTGTCTTTGGAATAGTAATGATAGAATGCCATGCCATGTACATCATAATGAGGTGGGTAGAGCACCGAGAGGGAAAAGAAGTGAGGTACTTGAAAAAGAGCTTTTACAGCTTTCCATATTACGGGCTTGTAAAAAAGTTACACTTGAGGCAGCGAGTACGTAATATTGGTGTGGGAGTGAAGTGAGACAAGTTGTTATTGCTTTCACTGTATGATGGTGGTATGACTGTTATTGCCATTGTTGTTGAAACGGCATTATTGTGCTCGGCTGCTTCGCACAGATACAATACAACTCACGATAGTCTCCTTGTCGTCTTGGTGGTGGTGTGGTACTGGATAAAGTAGCATGGCTCACATCACTTAAAACACAAAAGACCACGAGGTAACCCCCTTTTTGGGGCAGGAGAAACAGCAGCAGCAGCAGCAGAAGAGTGAAGAAAAAGCGGGGAACGATATACACACCGTGTCTTCGCTGTGGGTGAGTAAGGCTCCACGGCAGAAGAATGACTGGAGAAATTTTTTGCAAGAAAACGAAGAAAATCCTCTCCATCCATCCATCGAAAAGCCTTAAAGAGCATCAGCGAATGGGAAAAGCGAGGATGTGAGAAGGAAAATACACACGAAATGTAATAGTGTTGGCGTGGCGTGTGTAGCTTTTGGTAGCAGGGGTTTTTGGCGTTATTCTTCCTAAATGTGTGGTGCATTTGTGTGCGGTTGTGTTTGTGTCATAGAAAATCTCCTTCTGAAAACCTGTAGCAAAAGCAACGTTGTCCCTCTCTTTCTCGGCTCTCCCTGAGATGATGATGGGCTATGCTAATGCTTCGGAAAGAGATATACACAAGTGGATACTTCACTTCACCCACATGCACATTTCAGCCAGATTTTCGTCCTTTTCTCCTCTTTTGAGATTCTCCCTTTCCTTGTAAAATAAGCAACTCTCAATTCCGCTATATATTTTCCCTTTTTGTGGTTTACAAGTTGTCCGTCTGTGTGTATGGGTTCGAATACAAGTGTATGCCAGGAGGTGAATAGGTAGGTAATACGTTTTGTGTGTGTAGATATTTTTGTTTGTGTCGCAGCTCTTCACTCTCCTATCATCATCTTCGGATTAGGTATAAACGGAAAAGATGAAGGAAGCTACTGACATGGTTTTATCCACTCCGCACCGCGCCGCGCTTCCATCCTCTTGTAGTCTTTAACGGTTTCTTCAGGGGGCTTCATAATGAAATCTAACGTACATAGCCGGGAATTACGGGACTAATATCCGTCGTAATGAGAGTATGTACCTAGAAACAGAAGACGAGGCGATGCCCAAAACACTTTTACTAGCACAAAAGCATCGATATGTTCAGCGCCCTGTAAGTAAACTCAAACCGTTTATGAAACACAAATTGGGTTTCTTCCTATTACCACCGACTACAACACTGCTTGCTACTCACTGAATAAAGGAGTTTCTCTTTTGCAGTTTGCTTGCACTTTTCGTAGACGACGACTACTATGTTTTCTCTCCTGCTTTCTCTTCCTCCTCTATTTTCTCCCGGCAACGGAAAGCATTTAAGAGTGGCAGACCAACAAAATGAACAGCCAGTTTTGTTTGACGTTTTGCCATTTTGTCTATACTCATTCATTGTTTTGTTTTGGCATATGATGCCAGTCAAGTCCCCCGAATGTTCCTCTAGTATTCCTTTATTTTTTTTATACTTTTACTTGCAAGAGGCAGGAGCACGCCAACTATGCGAGTGCACGTCAGCATGAATGAGAAAGCAACCAAAGACAGATGTATATACCAAAGAGAGAGAGAAAGAAAGAAGACGAGAAAGAGATGCGGCAATTTATACACCCAAAAGCCGCTGGGTGGATATTCGTTTTACTTCGTGGCACACACAGACAAGCAACTTTGCTTTTAGTTGTAACTGAAGGAAGGAATAGCGGATGAATACAAAATGTAGTGTTTAGTATAGTTGGAGAGTTTTTAGGAAGCAAGAGTTAAGAGTGGTAAATAAGTGATAGATAGAACAACACCACCTAATAATATTTTATTGCAGGCTTTTTTTACTGTTTTTTAGCCTCGCTTCTCAATACACTGGGTATGGTACAAAGTACAATTCTGGAAAAAAGCCCTTTTTAACGAAATTGCCGTAGATGACGATGGCGGAGCTAGGGATGTATATCTCCTATATATACACAGTAGTAGTGCAGGGATACATGTGCATATATATTGCTTTTACAAGTACTTTTCCCTTTTCATTCCTCACGTAATCGCCTCAAGAACAAACGAGCAGGAATTGACTTTGACTTGACGGGAGTTGGCGTTTATAGATGCATAATAAAACACTTTGGTTTGTGGATCCAAAAAAAAAGTAAGTTGTCGGCGATATGGACGCAGGAAGCGAAAAATTTCAGTTTGCTGTCCTGACTGAGCATTTTACTCGCTCTGCAGTTGATGTATAATAATAGCAGTGTACACAGCATTCCGTTCCGTATTCCCTTTATGCGAGAGGACGACGACGACAAGGACAACAGCGATAGGATCGCGAGTCCCGTTGGCCGATGTATCGCCTGATAATAACATGTAAATAAGTTAGATTGTTTCGGGCTACACAGCACACACATACGCAACGAAAACACATTTTTCTATTTTTGTTCAGTTTTATGGAGGAAAAGTCCCGCTACCACTATTATTACCGCTTTCCCTACTACCCCCACCGACAACAGTATTCTTTTCTTAGGTACATTACTGACGCTGTGTAATAAAATTGAGGAATATGTTAAACAGTCTGTTTTTCTTTATTTTTTTTCTTAAAGTCTTTATCTTCACTCATCTTTAAGAAACAAAGTAACAAAGAAAATCGCATTTTCTCTGGTATACTTGACTTTCACTTTTTGTAAAAGTACACAAGATGTATCTGTGTGTGTGTGTGTGGCAAGAGATATGGTGAAAATGTAAATATAGTCTCATGAAAGCTACAACAACGTCAGCCGGAGTGCTCTTCGATTCTATTCTACAAATGTCCCGGGAGAATTATGGGTTTACCAAAAAACGGATAAAAGTAAAGTAAAGAAAGAGTCTTTTTTTGTCTTTTCAACTTTTTTTTCAATTTATATGTATATTATTATCACAAACCAAAATATATATTTTATTTTGGTGATGAAACTAAAATTCAGTTGATAAGCCGTCTAAACATAAGTCAATAAAGTATTGAGAAGCAATAAAAGCGTATTTTTTTGTATGCTTTCAGCTTAGTTTGGTTACAAGGGAGCTCGACACAAAAAATGAGTATAATGCACAATGTTCCCTGTGTGTTCCCTTGTTCTCTCTCTCTCTCTCTCTCTCCCTTTCTCCTTTGCTTTCACTGAATTTTATAGAAACATCGTCACGATCATCATGTCATCCATCCAATGAGACGATTTTCTTTTCACTTTTTCTTCCTCTCAGGCAGAAAAATAAAACTTGGTAAAACCCATAATGTAATTTTTGGAAGAATAATGAATTTAATGAAGTTTTGTGCAGTCGTCGTTTTCGACATCTATTTTGTGCCGAGAAACTTTTCCCCTCAAACTATTTTTTCACCAGTGTAATAGTGTCCCTTTTTCACAAGCTCTCTCTATAATCTGCTCCTCGTAAAGCTTCATATATGCGCGAGCGAGCGAGCGATCCTAATATGTCATGTATTTTCCTTTCAAAGTCTGCTACAAGTTTACATGACCTACACTAGTAGAATCTATTGAAAGGGAAAAATTGGAAGCAAAAAGTAAAGAGCTCTCGTGCTAGTGCCACCAGTTACATGGGCCTTTCTGTCTAAAGGGCTCGCTCGCTGGTGTTATTTTATTTGAATAGGTACACATCCCCGGAAAGCAAAGTACAGCATAAATAGAAAATCCAATCCATATGCATTGCTACATGCCTCGATATATTGTATTTCTAGTCGTAATCTATTTTGTTGTCAGTCTGCTTGTTTTCTATCACGATGTTCTCTACTAAACTAGCAGCAAAGTACAATATTTGATTTAACTTCGTCATTCGTTCTGACTGAATTCACGTGGAGAAAATCTCTCCCACCCTTGTAAGTCTATCTATCTATCCACGGCTTTGCCACCAGAAGCCGTGAGGTAGCACAAGACTATGGATGGTGAAGGCAAGTAAAAGTAGATTGTAAAATTTTCGATAAGTGTTGCTTTCTCCATTGAACCAGCAACTTTTTTCTCTCTCTCTAACTCTTCGTCTTTGAGGGCGTGAGTATGGTAGCAAGCTAACAGGCAGACTAAATGAACTGTTGAAAGGTTTTTCGTGAGAAACTGGCTATGAATGAGAAAAATGTAACTGTGTGTGGAGCAGAGGTCTTTGCTGATGTAACTTATTTCATCGCCTAAGTTTTAGTGTATCTCACTTAACGCGGATAGGCATTGGGTTTTCTCGTTACGAACTTGATTTGACTCATTTGGAAAAAAGGTAGAGAGGAAAACAGGGACTGGTAATGACTTAAATTCGAGCTCTTCGAGTGAAAATGGAAGGAGAACGAGGGAGAGGCGCGTGAGAGAGATATGGGGTGTAAGATCAAGATTTTTAGCTCATCAAATAATATTGCAGGAAAAAAGGAATTAATTGGAATGACCTTTCTACTTCGTTTTCTCCTTCTTCCATGTGTGCAGTAATTTCTATTCATACGACACGGTTCTTGCTGCTTTCATCAAGCAGACTATAAAAAGAGGAGTTTTCTCAAGCAAAAAGTAATTAGATGCACCAGCATGCCTGCCAAGTCAGGCGTTCTAAAAGAGTTGGTGGAGAGAATACGATAAAATTATCACTTTCCCTGTAATTTTAGTCTTATAAATGGGGAGAAAAGTGAAAGAAAAGTGGAACATTTCAGTGTGATTTGCCCTGTAGTGAAATTGTGTATGTATAATGAAAGTTGTTGGTAATCATAATCATGATTGATGATAAATGAATACAACAGAATCCCGACTGCACAGTGAATACCCAAGCACAAATATAATATAAGGAGAGAGGAACGGGTCACACGTTCACCGGCTAGGCAATAGGCATTAGTGTGTTACACAACACAGGGCTTGTTAATACGAATTTGATTTCCCTTTGATTCAAAGTAAACAAGCAGAAACGTCTATGGAGTACAGCAACAACTATACAGTGCAAACGAATGGACCACGACGAGAGAGGGAGAGAGGAAGAAAGAGAGAGAGAGTTAGTTTGTATATCCTTTCGAGTATCCTACTTTACCGTGTGCAAAGGAAATGTGAGCACATGGATCACACGCGCTAGCTTTTATCAGGGTGTAGCTGGCTGGGTGTGAAAGGGGAAAAGTACACACTTCAGATTTATGTTTATTTTTTGGTGGGTTACATCTGCAAAAATATTACGACATAACATTAAAGCTTCAACAACTTTTCGTTCTCATAAATCATGTTATTATGAATCATGAAAATGAATTTTATATTGTGCCCATCCAGTAGTACCTACATAACAGATGAGCTTCACACAAACTAGCTGACAATCCGAAAAAAAGTAATGTGGAACTGCATGATGATGAGTAACGTGTACAAAGTACATACTCGAGAGGTGGTGATATCACACTACTGACAGCTTTCCAAAGGCGTTTCTCAAAGTTTCCCCTTTACTTTTTTCGTCGTTTCCGATGGATGAAAGAAAGGAGAGAGCTTGTAATTCCACGCTCACATATAATCTCATTGTCAACTTGCATAATGTCAGTTATTTCCGTACTTGTTATGCCCGCTGCGTACCAAAAGCAACTTGTCAATTCCACGCGAAAAGATGCAACTTTCCTAGCAAAATGGTAACAGAGCATGAAGTGCTTGCTTCTAGCTTGGAGGATGCAGTCATACCGTAAGGGTGATGCGGAAAGTAAGAAAATGTGACAATTTTCAGTGTGCTATCAATTCATTTCTTGTATTTTGCTTTACAAACAAAAATGAAAGTGGAAGCGAGCTACTCTCATAAATTTCTATCGAGGACGTTCCCTAACTGTTGTAAATATGTAATTGTAAGTCCGACAGTCCGTTTGGGAAACTTTCTGCATTTAACGAACAACCGGGTGGTGTGACGGTTATGGGCAGTGATATATAACTGAATAGGAAATGAAGATGTATAGGTTTCTCCATTTTGTGTTGGCAAAATGATGAAAAAGCGAAACGTTAATTAATCCGCTCAATCTGCTACAGAATGAGTCCTGCAGGCATTCAAATTGGAAACACAAATTGGAAACCATGATCCAACTGAGAATACAATTGCTTGTTTGTGTTATTGTGTGCACCAAATATAGTTAGGTAGGTACTCCCTTTATATTAACCATAACAAGTTTATGCATCATAATGAAAGATACCACAAACTGCTTGGCATTCTTCACCGTTAATGACGCACAGAGGCACATTTTCCTTTGCCCCGTTCCACGTAATATACTGTGAGCCGCGTATTCTGCCTACACAGCACAGTGTACCAGTGCTGATAAAATGCGTCATTTCTCTTCTCTGCCTGTAAATAAAATACATGTAAAATGTAAAATAATGACTTGTTTTGAACTCTGGAGCACAGTTCAATAAAAAGAAATGTTGTATCTACCCAACCCCTTTGGTCCACCCTTCCGAGATACTTAAGAAGATAAAACAAAACCAACAAAAACTGAATTAACGTCCACTTGAAACAGCTTTCCTCTTCTGCTTTATTTAATCATCAGCAGAATGGAACTCTGCGAGCAGCATATTTGATTTAGCTTCGTTGACAAAAACAAAAGCGTCAGCCTTCAACTTTGGAACGGCAGAGAAGCACACTTTGAACTGGAGATCCAGCCCTGTGTTAACGCTTTTCATGTAAATAAACTGAGAAACATCGAATTCTAACGACAGAACAACTTTCTTTTCATTTTGTTGGGTGGTATATACTAGTTTCCTTTGAAGAACGCATGCATTATAACATTAGCTGGCCACTTTGTGTGAAATACAAAGACCGACTTTCGCTTTGCTTTTTTGTATTCAGCGCTGTTGTATAACTGCTACCCCGAAACTCACTCAAATAGGTAGTTAATGTAATAACGGGTCGGGTGGTGATGATAGCGTTTGCATGAAAAGACTGGCAAATGAAAATATCAAAAAAGAAGAAAATGAGTCATTTATGATAAATGTGGTGATGAACCAGACAGATTGCTCCAAGTTTCTGTTTGGCCCACTCACAAAACATGAGGGAAAGAAAGGCTTCTTTTCCAACCAACAAATAAATAAACAAAGAAGAAATATTTATTTGTTCCGTTCCGTTGTGTTTGCAACTTTGTTTTCATTCTTTTTTTGCGAATAACTTTCTTTGTGTGCGGAATGTGGAATAAAGAAAACTGGCGGGGTACACAGCATGTTTCTATACAGGTATACGTTTCTAAAACATGTGATATAGTACATATGGTAAACACCAGAAATATCTACCTTACACTACACTGCAGCCAAGGAGAAGAGGGGTCTAATAACTTTTGCACCTGTATTTTCTCTTATGCACAAAATTTCGTGTCTGACCGTCTGTCTGCTTTAGACCAAGTAAACCGTAATACGGTGTTGAGCTGGTTTCATCCATGTAACTACATGACATAAAACCCGAAGCTTCAATCCTCAACCACACATAAAAAATACCAGTCCCATAAAACTACGTCACTCTCTGGTGCAGAAATTGCCATCCCACTAAACTGTTTCTTTATTTTTCATGGATGACAACAAATCATACTTAAGAAGAAGTAGGCATGTGCGCTCTGCACATTTATACAACTTATTCCATAGTCAAGTAAGCAGAAAACAACAATTTTAACTCAAACCATTCTAATGTGCTCCACACGAAAAACTCCACTTGATACTTTTATTTAATGGCTTAAAGCATTCGTACCGAAACGTAGTAATTTTTTCTACTCGCTCCGCACAAGAAGACGAGAAGAGAGGTTTTTATGTATTCCCTTGTTTCCTAATAAGGTTCATTACTCATTTTGTCTGTATTGCATTGCAGTATTGTTTAAGAAACTCGGCAAAGAATAGAGATATACAAATTATTACATTGTTGCATATTACATGCAGCTCATTTCATTTATGCACATAATGTGCAACACCATCATTTTTATAGTACTATTATTATTGTACCCTTATGGCTATGTTTCTTCACTCGTGAGTAATCTGATTCGTGTGGAAAAATATGTACGCGACGGGACGAGCCACACGAACCGCTCAACACATTAATATTGCCTACATGCATGTACCTACTTGTGGGTGGATAATTATAAAGTATACTTCTACATATAATATGTCTTTACTCTAGTGTGGGTTTCACCACCTGCAAAACAAATACTAACTATGACTAACCAACACCCAGAGCAATTATTTTAAACTTTGAAACATGAGCAGTTTATCAATATAAGTTACAATAAATCAATGCTCTTGCGTGTGTGAAGCAGAAAGCCATATATCATCGTAATACGACAGTGACACAAATTAACTCTCCTAGACACACGCTGCATGGCGCTCTGACACCGATACATTTTATCAGTTTTGTGGGGTTTTACTCCTCTTTTAATTTTCGTAGAAACTCACACCATTCCCTAGCGATTGCTCCTCCGTCAACGTCTACCCGTGCAGCATTTCATCACTTTTAATCCTTCCCGAAACATTATGCAGCGCGTCGTGCAAAGAAGCACAAAATGAAGAAAGAGCGATGACAAACCTTATACAAAAACCTACATAAATGTTTTCCTCTTATGGGATACCCGTTTCAATAATTATGAACACGACGATATATATGCTTCGTACAAGTACATACACACAATAGTAAATGCAATTGTGACTTTGTAGATAAGAAATAATAATAATAAGCCTTGTGTGTGTGAGAAGAAGCGTTCAATCTTGTACCATTTGGCTACAGCGCAATAAATGAACACAGACAGACAGAGGATAGAACACCTAAAAAGTCATTTATAAGTCGCTTCTCTATTCTTTTCCATTACAGCTTTGTCTAGTTTGTCTGCTGTGCCTACAAATAGATAGCGAGTGCAGTGTGAGAGGAGAGAGAGAGAGGGAGAGAGAGAGAGAAACATTACTCACTCACACTCTCACACAGTGCAATGCAGTAGTAGTGTGTGTACCATGATGCAACGCATAAAAACATTCCGTTTTATCAACGCCACACATACATGCATACTCCTCCAACAACTGCACAACAGAGGAGTACGTTCAAGTGTTTACCAAGTAGAATATGTCCATCACACAATAGACGGAAATTGTGGAACCACAGAAGGCAGAAAGATATTTTTTACCTTATGCGTAATCATAATCATATTGTGCATATATACATTTAGTAAAATTAGACTTATATTATGTTGGTGGATAGGCGATGAAAACAATATGTGAGTTATGCAGGGATTAGTGGGGATATTTGTAGTAGTAGTTATGAACGTTGGGGCTAGAGAATATAATGTGTTGAATAATACAAAGAGAAACATTTTATATGTGTGTCTCTCTGTGTCTGTAAGAAATATGACGATGTTGATGTGTACTATATGTTTATATGAAAATTTTTGCAAGAGAATCCTTTTCGTTGTTGTTAGGAGGTAGGGGATTAAAATCATGTGTTCTTCGGACTGGTAGTTCCAGTTGAGCCTGATTTGATAGTGTGTTGAATGATGCGATAAACAGTTTTGAGGGCGAACAAACAGAGAAAAATGACTTGAGAGGAAGGCAAATGCATTTTGAATTGTTCTAAACTAAATGCCTCGTAGTGTCACTACGATGTGACTGTTAAAAATATAGTAGTGTACACATGTAATTATATTGCGCCTATGTCGACCTCTCTCGGGAGGAGTTAACTAACAAAGAAAGTGACAAACTGTCTATTTACAAAGAGTTTGTGGATGGGTTTGGGTTTTTTTGGTTGTTCAACAAATATTACCATTGTATCCTTCTATCGCTGTATTCATGTTTACAGTTTTAATGGTGGGGTTTAAGTTTAAAGGCTAGTGAAACGGTGCGTCATCATCATTGCTCCTGTAGAGTGGCGGATGATGGTGGTGACTGTGAAAGAAGAATCAAGTGGGGATACAGCATGAGGCTGTTAACAAAATTAATTTTGATTGCTGTCGAGGAGCATTCGACTGTCAACTCTCAGTTCGTATAAATATGTAGTTTAGTAATGCTCTATTGGCAACTACATATAAGTAGGTTTGTGTAAAGACAGAGATCCATTCATGATCTACGATGTAACAAAATTTTATAAAAGTGGAGTACACTTAAAAACTCAACCTTTGGTTATGTGCGCTTAATATATGGTTAACGGGACATCGGTTAACACTTTCGGAAGACTAAACATAGATAAAACACAGCACCAACAACGATTTCAAATAGAGAAGGGCGAGAATAACTTGTCAGTACCTAAGAAAAATTGTACAAGTCACAAGTGGAAGTGAAAACGTAGCTCGTAGTGTGAGGATCACTGAAGAGTCTTCCTATTTCCTCAGGGAAATGGTGACGTCGAAATAAGTTAGACAGTAGCCGCACAGTTGCTGGAACTGCAACAGTTCTGCTAGTTAGGGAAGTTTTAAAATTTTCAATCGAAAACACTTATTGACAGTTAAACAAGATGTGGGTGAAACCGGAGGAAGTTTTAATTGCCGGGGCATTTTGGTAAGCAAACTATTGCTGTCACCCACTTTGGGTTGACCCATTGCATTGCCATCCAAACTAGTAAAAACAAAACTAATTGAAACTTGGGTGACACCTTTGCAGGATTACGGAACAAACCAACATGTACTTCATGTTACAAAAGAGAAGAGGACATGGTCATGGTAAGAAAGGTCTTGCGTCCTTGCTCGTTGGAACCATCGACAGCGTTTTAGACACCAAACCACCTCCATACAGAATTTTACACCAAACACCACAATCGGAAGTTTATTACTGTAAGAGCATAACTTTAAATATTTTCTTTTAGCATAAATAACATCGTTGAGACGCGGGAGCTGCATAAAGAATTGGTGATGAATATAAACACTCCTAGGTATTACTTAAGTGTGGCATACTTTTTTTATTTCGTGTAGTAATTGCTTATGCAATGACGTACAAGGAAATCTTGGAAGATTGGGAATGGCTAAACAAAAACCTTTTGGCTACACTGTTTAACTTTGACCATGAGGATCAAATTACCGAATTTGTCAGATGCAAAATAGAGTCACTGGTAGCCCATTCTCAGCCAAGTACGCCTATAATTGAAGGTAAGATTCTAGCCAGTCTAGATACAAAAATCTAAAACAAAATAATTATTAGATACCTTTTATTAGATCCGGAAACTCAAGTGTTCCAGACTTCCTCGGATAAATTTCATAGATTGTTTGAAATGCCATCAGAAGAAAAGCTAATCAATTACTACCCATGCTGGTAAAGTAAACATATCTGTCACATTTATTCACAATTTTTCTTTATTCAAGGTCATTTAATTATTGCTTTCATTTTCTATTGAAATAAATAGCTACTTCATAAAGCCATTTCCAAGACAAGGATGGCTGTACTTGAGCCTAAACCACATGTGCTTTTATTCATACATTTTTGGAGGCGAGACTAAAATCATTCTACGTTGGACTGATGTTACGGCCTTGGAGAAAACCAACACGTACCTTGCTCCCGAATCAATCCATGTTTCCACACGACACACCGAGGTACATCAACTTGTACATTTATCCGCCTACACTTTTAATACATTAAGAATCACTTAACAGTGGCAATGTGTTCTAATTTATGTAATTGCAGTATTACTTTTCGTGGTTTCTCACCAATAAATCGGAAGCTTTCAAGTTGATGTCTCAATTGGCAAATATGGCCATGCGGCAGTAAGTTGAGAACAAAATGAACAAATTCAGCTTAGCTTGTTTAAAAAAGATAAATTGGATCTAATTGTTTTTCAGGCTGATTGACCAAGAAGGATTTCATGAAGATACCGAATTATTTTCAAAATTGTCCAAAAATGTGCCAAAGAATAAATCTTACCTGAAAAGAGATTTAGATTGTAGAGCGCATTCCGAAGCATTTCGAGGAACCTTCCGCCTTCCTGCAGATGAAAAGCTTGACGGAACCATAAATTGCGCCATGTGGACCCCTTTCAATAAACGGCATGAGAAGGGTACACTGTATTTGTCAAACAACTACGTGTGTTTTAAAAGCAAGGTATTCTAAAACTTACGGTGAATGTACAATGTTTAGATGGTTCCGTGTATAAAACTATAAAACAATAATTAAAATGTGGTTTCGTGTTAGATTGAAGACGCGCTGATTGTCATTGTTCCCTTGCGAGATGTAACTGTAATTGAGAATGCTACCAGTCAGGTAGCTGGAGAAAATGCCGTTTTGTTTACCACAAAACACAAAACATCATTTCTTGTTTCACAAGTTGATGATCGTGACTTTTTGCTGCAGAAGCTTTCTGAATTACTATCAAAAACCCATCACAATCGATCGTATGTTCCATTATTAAAAACAACCAAAATCTATATCCATTTTTATTGTGGTTAAACTGTAATTAATAGCTTTGAAATATTTGTTGAACCTAGGGGAGGAGATTCCACAAGTTTAAGTAGTTCTTCCAACAGTTTTATTTTGCTTGAATCAACGACGGAGGAAGACAGACATACCAGGAATTCACAATGTAATTTTTCTAAATTTTTAATTTGTAATTACCATGCTCCGTCTGTAAATAATAATTAAATGACAATAATCATTCTTTTTACTCCCTGATATTGTAGGTGATCAAATACTACATCAGCCGTTGGTAGACGTATTCCCCATGCCAGTTCATGGAGACGTATTGGAGATAGAGACCAACAGGTACAAGAAATGGACAAAACATGTAATGGATGACTTACTGGAGAAACATGTTCCAAGATTATACGCGCATTTACAACAATTGGGATTAACAGGCATGATATGCCTCAGTTGGTTTCTTACATTATTTTTAAGGTGAGGAATAATTTTTTAAGCTCAAGTTTTGTTTATTAGTGCATTTGCATTATCCAAAAATTTATATTGCAGTGTCATGTCGTACGATTGTGCCGTGTACATCATGGATTGCTTCTTCTACGAAGGAGTAAAAGCCGCTTTCCAAATCGCTCTTACAATGTTGGAAATGCGAGAAGATGCTTTACTTAAATGCAAAGACGAGGGGGAGGCAATGCAACTTTTAAATGAGTACTTGTCGGGAATTTTCTTGATAAAAGAGGAACCTATTGACATTGGAGAAGACTTGAGTAGAACGCCCAGTCCACCAATTACAATGACAGTTCCAGCAGGAACTCCGGTTGGACCTAAGTCTCGAATGGAAAAAAGTCATAACAAAAGTGTAGCTATATCCACCCTCATCTATGAGTCCTATCGCCGCTTCTCAACTTTAATAACGAGAAAAGAAATAGAAAGTTTGCGACTAAAATACAGACTTAAGGTTGTACAAAACCTCGAAGAACAATCAATGCGTACTGCTATGAGAAGTATTCCAAAGTACGTCCAATTTGAGAAAGAAGAACTGCAAGAGTTGTTCCTCTTACTGAGAGGAGATCACCTATGGAAGGTGGCCTGTGGCACGACGTCGGCCTCTGGTAGCTGTGATGAACATTCCGGAGCTCAGTTAATTAACCCTGAGCAGTTCCGATATGCATTCTTTGCTTTCACTCCTTGGGGAAAAAATGCGAATCCAAATCTGACTCCTTTAATTTATCGTATTTTTAAGGTAATGAACATTACATATCCAGCTACTTTGTGACGTGTTTATTAACGCAATTATACTATAGGTCCATTTGCATATAAAATTTGGTATATTGTCTTTTAGTTGTTTGATGCCGACTGTGATGGCTATCTGTCGTTTTCTGAAGTTGTCCAAGTATTGTACCTGACTGGAAAGGCCGACATTACCAAGAAATTAATGTTCTTTTTTATTTTACATTTGCCTCCTCTACTGGATACCACCATTGAAACTCCAATAAGTAAGTTTAATCCGGGAAATGATATAATAAAGACGAAACGTGAGAAATGTGTGGATTAGCACAACTAGAAGTTGGCAGTATATGTACGTACGGTTATGATATCATATAAAATGTTGCTTGCTTATGTATACATAGTAGATATGGACGATCAAACAGCAGAAATTGCAGCAGATGCCTCAGAGTTCTTCTCCAGTGTTGATACTCTGACTACAAATGAAACAGATTCATTATCCATTAAGTCACTTTCTCCCACATCCGCTTCATCTGGGACCACTCCTGGTGGCAGCCGGCAGTCAGGTATAAAACGAAATTAGCTTCAATTCAATGCATTTTTTCAGTGCATAATGTACTAACGAGCTGCTTTCTTCATCTGTAACAAACTCATTAACGTGTCTTTGTAGAAGAAGTATCAAGTCTACGAAACGCTGCAGTGTCCGATGCGTCCGTAGCTTTGCCTGAAATGAATCAAGCCCACTTTATTGCTATGTGGAAGACATTTTACGACATTTTTATGCAACACAAGAGCGAACAGGAGTTGTACCACGCCGTGGTAAAAGTGGGCACACTCCTTACATCCCTTGGTGATGCCGGAAAGAATTTAAAATGTGCTGTAAAATCTAAGCCTAGCAAGGTTTATGCAGATTCTGAAGTGCAGGATGTAGCCGGTTGTGCTTCGGAGGGCCCTGGTTCAATGAACCCACGCAAAGCCAGTTTAAGTTTGCCTTTGACAAGGGAGAGTAAAAATGAAGAAACTTGTGGTGCTACCGGTGATTCCATTCAGGTTTGTACAATGTGTCTGATTATTAATGAGCAGACTTACAAATGAGGCTACTTCATCAGGATTATAAAGTGAAGAACTTTTATATGTTACAGCAAAATCCTTTTCTTGGAGAATTCAGCATTACTTTTGAACAGTTTGTAGCCTCCGTTCTAACTGAATCCGCTTTGGATGACTTCTTTAACACCAAAGTTGACCTGAAAAATTCTATTGAAAGATACCGAAGCAAGAGATTACTGAGACACACGAGCTTATCGTCATCCCCTGAATTTTGAGTTTTAATGTTTTGAACATACCTTTTCATACACCAGTTTGCTTACTTTTGGACAATTATAAATACAATGTTATGTTATTATTTAAGTATATTATTGGTTATCAAACACCATAAATATCATGTTTTGGTACTGTTACATTGCTGCGCTACTTGACTTAAGAAGATGTATGTGCAGGTGCAACTTATGTTGTAATGTCTCAGCTTTCCAAATGTATTGTATGTATTGTATTATATGGCTACCATTAATGTGCGATAAAGGAAAAAGTAAGACACCTATTTTTATTAGCTGTTATATGCCTGTTATGAAGAAGGGCATTCAGCACACATGCTTCGCAGTAACTAGTATTAGGGTTACATTGTTTTTTAGGACTTCAATATAACTTGATAGCCCATAAAATTTAAGTATGTTTGAGGAGATACCAAAAAAGGCTCTTTGTGGGATTAATGACTGTAATTTGCAGTGTTCTTCGTCGACAGTATATAGTAACAGCAGTATTTCCTCAAACGCTGTTTGATTATCCTTTTGATGCTATGTAATAAGTTTCATGGGCTTCCATAAAAATTATTAAAATTCGGAATCAAAACATGGGTGCTCTCCTTAAAATCGGTCGGGAACGACACTCGTTTTCGATCATTTCTAAACCTTGCCTTGGCTTAAATTGTAAAAAAAATATATTAATGTCCTGTCAAATAGGCTTCTAAAGATTCCCCTTATCTATCGCACATAATCATTATTTTTACTTTTTTGAGAGAGCAAGATGATAGTGATGATACACGACGTGACGTGATAACTTTATAAGAAGTCAACTGGCTATTTTGTATTGAACTTGTAGTATTTTTTCTGTGTCGTTTCAATAAATAAGTCCAAAATCGTTCTTGTGTGAAAAATTTGAAATGATGGCCAATAGAATAATCTGCTTCGATAATTTGAAGTACCTATCATTCCAGACATCCGTTTCGTGTTTATAATTATCTATCAACACTAAGTTTTGTAACGGTACTTTTATTTTAATATATATGACGTATGACGCAGTAAGTACAAAAATGGGTTTAATCGTACATTTTATTCTTTAATGTATCGCATTTGTGTCTCCATTCATATTATAATAAATACAATTTCGTTTATTCGAAATAAATTGTTTAATTATTTGCTAGTTTTCTGAGTTTGAACACAGCAATGCATGTCTGATGCAAATTAGACCAAATATACTGGTTTATTTATTTTTACCATTTTAATGCACATAAAATTCAGCATATATATTTAACAAGCGAAGTTATGGTTGCTCGTTGCTCCTTCTACTGGCAAGTGACCATATGCCATGTGTATTTATTAAACAGTAACAAACTTTACTGATAGATATCACAATCACACACCTGTCCTCAAGTATGAACTCATTTTGGCATCGCAGCTCATTATTGCTATACCGTCTTTCGATGCCCCTGAAAGTAAAAATATTTTTATTGAAGTTGGGTACAATGAGTATAGTTCTTCCAAAAACATGCCTGACCGAATCACAGGTCTCAAATCAGTCGGTTTTTAATCTCATGTCAGTTTTTCTACTTTCTCAGTTCTGTTCAGTTCTCACTGTTGTGGCATCCCTTTTCCATTCTCAATTTAAATGCATACCTACCATTAAAATAATACAATATAATGATTTTCAGTTGTATCTGTCCGAAAATTGGTTTTAATATTTTAAAAGTCTTGATATCACACAGATTGAACTAGAAATTCCAGAACCCGAAAATAGTAAAAAAAGGCATATGAATGGTTTTCGGGACACTTGGTAAGTGTGCTTACCATATACTAATATGCATTTTCCTCAAGTTTAATCTGTGATTGATTCTCATTTCACACCGGGCTGTAAAACTGGATATATTGTGCCATTTTGTCATTCTTGTTTGTACGTTGTGCAATAAATTCAAAGTGTTTATAACATACCCCTAGGAAAAGCTGTCATCGCATAGATATCCTAGCTCTCATCAATGCAAAGAACCCCGGATGCCAATGAATTTTAATTTGGATACAGCAGGTGCTCATCGAAATCATAGCAGTAAAAAATAGAGTCAAAACAAAATCGTTAGTTTCAACACTACTATAATTATTCACATACATAAGTTATGCGTATAATTCTTGTGCCTTGTGAGTAGCGGCAAGAGATATGTAAAATGTGCTATTTCCAACTAATCCAAGAATTCCTGTCTCTTCTATTTCTTTTCTCTGAATTTCATGGGCGATCAACTTGTTGCTGCACTGACCACATTACCACATATGAAATTTATTTTAGGCAAGCTTGCAAATCAACATTTTAGCAAGTCAAATGTTGCGGGAGTCTCTTGTAATGCCCAGTCACACTAGTCACAATTAGAACGGCTAGTTACAACATTATAGTAAACATTCAACCTAGTCATCCGCTATCACAATTATTAAACTAAAGTTTTACTAACCAGAAATGGGAGCAGAAACATTGTAATTAATAAATAAATGCAAAGTACATAACGTAACATTTCTTTGAATCTAAATCGTTAGATTGGTTGAATTCTCCCAGGAATAAAAAAATTCTATAAAAAATTTGAATGGGAGATTGGTTAAATATTTCTTACCTAATGAAACGACTCATTTTTGGCATTTAATTATAACCGTTTTCGACTAGGAAAACTGGTTGTTAGATTAGTGATTGTGATAGTCATTAGGTTGCGGTAGATAATTATTAATGTCATAGCCAGTTGGGCATCAAAAACAAATGCGGCAACATTTTAATTATTAAATAATGACTGGTTAAAAGTAAAGTTATGATGAAGCATTTGAAATTAAACAATTAAAAAATTAATGATCATCCCCCCATAGTCCCTTACAAAAAAGTTGCTTTGGGGTGTCCAGTTTACCATCATCGCTTTTGTTGTACGTGGAATGTTGTTCTTTGTGTGCAGTTTTAATTGGGTCAAGGAGAATTCTGGAACTTTTGTTGAAGAGTCCATTTGTACATATTCTAAATTCTTAGACCGACATATTTACCTAGACTGAAACCTCGTACCTTCCAGTTCATGAATGTAACCAGTCCACTCCAATAAAAAAAGACCACATTCCCTATATTGGTAAATTGTACGGTGTAATCAAAAATCTTGCAGCGTATCTTTGAGTGTGAGCAAATTAACTATTGAGAATATTGGTAAAGCGTAGAAAGAATTTAAATATAATTTAAATGTAATTTGGCTTTGATTGCAAGTTGCGCTTATTAATTGTGTGCGGTTCCAGTGATTTTATAAGGAAAGTGGGATCTGGGGGTAATAATATACATTCCTTGACTGGGTGCATTTGGAACCCTGAAAGCGCTAGTTTCTCTATATAAATCACAACACAGCGTTTCCGCAAGTATTAATTGGTGATATGGTGTGAGCATTACCATTTGAAATTTTTAATGTATAAAACGTTCCGTTTACACACCACTCACATGCAGTAAAGTCGTCATATTTGTATTTCATCTAAAATTTTGACAGAAACAAGCAAAGATACCAAAAACATGAACTTCTCCCATCTCAGCATTAAATACAGCGCCACTCGTGTTCGTACTGACCTGAAAATTTTATGGCTTCCACTACGCTGCGGTATTTAGGTACATACTCTAAAAATCTCACTCACAGTAAACACAATAAAACTGCTCGTAATGGCTCCTCTTAAAACTGCTGCTGGAACCATCATCCTGAAATGAATCATACGATGCGACGATGACGATGCGGGAAGTACTTTTGTATAGCTTGAGGTATTAATGGATTTTTATTGCACCTACGTAAAAAAATTTCTGTATGACTACTGGTTTCTTCTACCTCATTTGTATGATGATTCAGTCACTACTGCATTCCTACTCCACTCAATGCTTGTTTTACGTATTTACTCTTCGTTCGTTGTTCGTTGTGTATATGAACGATGACAAAAATGATGACCATTCTCCTAAAACGTTGAATACTTTATCCCTACCTGTCCTAGACGTAGTACATTTTGAGCAAATAATACACACTCGTCTGAGGTTACAGCGCGGTATTAGTTTCCAATAGAACAATATTTCATCTTTCACACTCAGACGTACACGCATTCAACAGTCATCATGAAAGTATGGAAATAAGGTATAAATTAGTAAGAGTCATATTTAACAGCGAGAAAAACGATTCCTCCGAAACTTAGTACCATGTTGTGAAGATGACCTTTAAAATTTCCTTTCGGTAAACAAAACTGATGAAAGTTTTTCTCGACTTGACTCTCTATTTGATCTTCCACTTGAGAAAAAGGATTATTTGGACATGTGTAAAATGTAAAAGTATGCACTCTCGTCTCGTCTCTTGTCTCTCCACTCCTCTTGTCTATCTATTGTAGACCAAAACCAAACAATCTTAAAACACATTTTTAATGGAAAGGTAGGGCTTGGCTTTTTGGTCTGGGTCTAGCCAAGCGTGCAACCTCATCATCCTAATTCATCTTTTAACTTTTCTGTTTCATCGTCGTGTACCCATAAACCACCACCGCAACACTTGTTTTCAATCACTTGTTTAAACCTTTCTGTTTATGAATGCTACTACGAGCGAAGGATGATGTGTGTGTGGAAGATTTACACATTGCATTGGTGTTTTGTCTTCGGCGAGGTCATCTCCAATTCTTCTTCGTGCAACAAACGCACTTTGTCGTTACTACCAGTTCCCCTGTCCAGGTCCAAACTTGTTCAGGTAGATAGAGACACGAAAAATGTTAATATTCTGTTTTATTGCATAGTCATACAGATAAATGGTGAAAACCCGGGGTGTTTGCGTAATAAGTGGATCTGAAAAGTGAACGTTAATTGTCAGAGTTTCATTATAAAAATGATAATTGTGCGTATGCCGTTTGCCAGTGCTTGCTAAATAACATGTTTGACCGGTGAATTTGATCTTATTGGGTTTACAGTTTGTTGTGATGATTTCGAAAAAGTGTAATACGAACACGTACCATTTCACCCGTCTGAAGTCTAAGATAACCTAAATTAGTATTTTACATGAGCTATTACTACATAAAACGTAATTACGTAAATAATTATTTGCTTTGTGCATCGTGCATTAATCGAATCCTTCTATCCTTCTCTAAAAGAAATTTAATATTCTAGTTTGATGACCGACGGCCGAACGCCAAATCCATACTTCACTTCCGTCAAAAAAAAATATAGATTGTATCTTGCACGACTGATGAAACCATACAAAGAGATCAACTGATGCAGACGGTAAGCAAAAACAGCAGCCTCACCCACAAGGTAGTGGAGTATTTTTATTGTGCAGCGATTGCAGCGAAGATCACCAACAATTGTCGAATTGCTCCATTTTAGACACGCACATGCACACTTGCCACCTGCCTGCTTGCCACTTGATCCTAATCAATTACGATGGTTTTCCCAATTACTACGTGAAACTATACTCACATGCGGAGGGTGAAACTTCAGCAGAGGATGCTCATTCACTGATTGCGATTGGCACGTGCTACAAGACATAGGTGTTCCGAGCTAGGCAAGATGTTGGCATAGCTGCTCATGATTTTATAAATAAAAAACTGCCCTCCTTTGTGGCGACTTTTAGAATCCCTAATGTTCGCCACAGAGGGTCACGGGGTACTGTTTGGCAGCTGTGTTATCATCAAGCCGTAGCTTTGGCACTTTAAATATCGTCGTGAAGATCAACGTATGGCCAATTTTAAGGACATGCAGCAAACAAATCCTAGTTTGCGCTGGTATGTATGCTGCTACTTTCAAGGGTGAACTAATTTTAAATTTACTTTAAAAGGTGACCAATAATGAGTGAATTTATTGAATTTGATATTTACAAACATGGAATTGCAACTTTGCCACGCATACATAATAGGTAAATTCCTAGAAAGCAAGTTAAAAATATCGCCACTGCGATAAAAAAAATTTACGTTTATCACTATGAAGTCATTAGCTTTAAATTTTGATGAGACATAGACAACTAGACCAACGCCAATAGTTAGAAAAAACTCAGAAATAGTTAGAAATGTTTTTAACAATAATTTCTCATTCTCATACAAGCCAATAATGTTAGTAATAATGCCGTAGTAAGATATTTTGATTTTTGCACTAGTTAATTCATCATTTTAATGAGTTTTTAAATAACTATACAAATCGAATTTCTGTAACCTAAATGTTAAATGCACCCAAGAATTATGTCCTTTTAAATACAAGATTGCGATCTAAATTGAACTTTGCAGTTAGCAGTCTTTCTATTACATCCAAAGTGCTGTAGTACATCTGAAAATTACATGAGTAAATCGTACAACTGTACCTGCAGTATTGCACCGCGACAAAAACATGTTTGCAATTTCTAATAAACTTTTAGCGAAATTAGCGTTATTACTCTCTTACAACTACTTTAAAGATGTTGTATGATCGAAACCGGCATCATGTAGACCAATGGTGGTGACTCATTTAGAACTACAACCAACAATAAATACCGACCTAAAATTACACAATCCCTGCAATACAATTTCCATGAAAAACACAATATTCCTTTTGATCAGGATTGTCGATGGCAGATGTATGATTATTGTTGCAAAATGACAACAAAACGTCTTTAAAAAGGTAGAATTTAATGAGAGGAATGCTTTTCATGATTACGTGTGCATTTTTTTCGTGGCAGGCAGCGACTACTAGCTAACCAATATGAGGGGATATGTGTATTTTTCCCTTTGTTACTTTTAAGCGTATTATGACTTACATAATATGTGTTATTTCGAGGCTCATCTTTTAACTTCAGGTAGTTAAATTCAACATGAAGCCAGAAGCCAGATACACGCTAAACGGATGTTAAACTTCGATAAAATATCTCAATAATCGCCGTCACTGCCATCACCCCTCGTGTCACCCAGAGGTAAATAGTTATATCATGAATGAAGTATAGTACCATCCCCATATAACAGAACTAACAACACTAATATGCCCTTATAACTTGAATATTGTCAGTAATTTGGTAAGTACATAATAAAAATTAAAGTTTCCCTTTTCACAACGCATTTTTATTAACGGTTGTAACAATGAATTGCACACATATGTGGATAATCATGTAACGTCACGTGAGAGACTAATCACGCACATACATGTGCAGCCGTATGCACATTTTCTGATACCTGCTGCTACTTGTTCTTGTTGTTGCTGCTGCTGCCGTTGGTTGTTGCATTATACAACAGAGAAGCAATATTTCTGATAATTGTGTGCATTTTTAGTAGGATTATATGACGCATTGTCATTTGTAGAGCAATAATGACTCGTGAGAATAATAATGCCCTGGTTTTGTGTCATCTTGCGTTACAGTGTCACTCACGTTGTGCATAAGCTGTGCACTATTTATAAACGTACATGAAGTACCTACACAGCCTAGCCTATAATGGACGTGATGACGATGACGGTTAAATCAATATACATACAGCACGGCAAATTGACGATGGTATCTCCTCCCCTGGTTTATCATGCATAATACGCTTTGAGGTTGTATTTTATCAAGCATGCGCTTGTTTCAAATCCTCATATAATATTATTGTAATAACGAGAAGGTGGATGGACCACAGGTTAAATAATGTTAGTGGAGAATATTAATGAATACTAAATTAGTTAATGATTTTGATAGTGACTGTGAACCGTCGTACATCAATCGTACGTGTCAACATGATATGATAACATTCATCTCGGGTGTTTTGCATTGTTTACGGGAGACAATTATTATTAAAGACGAAAAAAATTCTTCTTTTTTTTGCATTTGTGCTTTTTATAACCTTGCAAGTTCTGAGGTGCTGAGGATAAACAAAGAAGCACTTTACACGCTATACCCTCTACAAGGCACGTGTCCTCATATTGTCGTGTGGATTGTGGATTATTTGTATGATATGACATAGCTTTTATCTTTTACCTGCAAAATCGAGTTTAACAGAGATTTGAGTAAATCGATTGTAGATAGTATGCCAGCATAAGGAAAGGAAAACACTGTATAGATAATTTGTATCTTTTCAGGAATACAAGATGATTTACAATTTTCTTTCTTAATTTAAATATGATTAACCCAAATTAATGTAGAACATTGAAAATTAAAATAATTCTTAGATATTTTACGTACATAAGGAAACGTTGTCGTCGGATTTGTCTAAATATACCGAGGACAGACAGATAGGTCAGTATATATGCTTTGGAAGAAGTAAAGTTATCTCAGAAAAGTACGCGCCAACGTGTATGAACTAGAATTTTGAATGCTTCCCAACATTTATCTCTGGATACCTTGCTAAATTACAGATAACTTGACTCGCATCCTTTGAGTACAACATTGAAACCCACAGATAATAATAAAAACGGGAATTTTTCATTTGGTACGTACATGCTAACTTAATTAGCAGCCTGTCAAAAATTCCTGCTCTTGGAGTCGGCTGCCGGTGTGTAATCTTAAGAGTCGACTCGACAGCTCATCTTTCTTCCGTAAATCAAACGTAAGTAACACATGCTACCACCTTTCATCGTAATGCCCTTTAGCACGAAACTACTTCAATCGATAACTCAATATAGAGGTTGAATACAAGGTTCACCAAGAGAATGAGCAACAAGAACGACAGAAATACAGGTGTACAGTACAGGTTGGTTATTTTAGTTTTCGCCATTTATTGATGTTAATGCTTAACAATTAAACATATTTAACCTGCACACGTGAATTGCTTCATTGAATGTCAAATTATTAGATTCTGTACTTGGATCTTAACTTTTTAACGCACTTGTTTTTTGCAGATTACCTCTGGTGCATTGTATTGGTACACTCCAGACGTCGGCGTTTTACTACTGAATACTGACGCAGACAAAAGTGAATTCATTCATATATTCAGAATAGAAGAAAAAAAGGACATTTAGGATGCAGCAATAATTTGGGCGATGTGTAGTTTTTTTGTTGAATGGAACAATAATTAGGTAAAGATAAAAGATAAATGGCACTACTACTACTGCTTGCCAAATGGTTTTCCTGTCATATTAGAGCTAGTTCCTATTGTAAGTGTCCTATATTCGGGAAAGAGAGGGAGCATTTCAATTTTTAAAAAAGTCATCAGATCATACCATTTAGCACACTTACCATTACCAAGTAACTATTCAATTGCTCATTATTCATTTTTACGAGAAGAGAAGTACCAAGTACCCATATATTTCAAAAACAACCACGTGCCAGTTTGTTGTTTACACAAAGATACAGAGTTGCAGTTGCATAACAAATGCATGGTGTCGTTCGTTGGGGTGCGTACTGGCTCAACCTCCTGTTTTCTTTAGATGGCTTGGTTCACTATCCTGCCATGTCCTATGTCCTATTCTTCTAAACAACTTTTCAAGGAGTTGCTTTGCAAGTTTGTAGCACGTCACTTTTAAAAAATTAAAAGCAAGATATATACGTTAACGGAAGTAGCATGAGCAATGGGTTAATACTTTAAATTTCGCTCTTTAAACGGATCAAAACGTATTGATGACCAAATTAATTTTGCTCTAGATAAGAACAAGACTGAATAGGTAGTAGTAAGGTTACTCCACCGGCGGACAATCGACCTGGTAGGGAAAAATAAATGGACTATATAGATTTATATTTTTAGATAATTAGCCGTTGTCAAAACCAATAAAAATAGAAAATTGGTTAAGTTTATAATAAAAACTTTTGTCAATGAGTCATTCTTACTAGTATATAACGAATACTAAAGATATATCGTATTTGAAAACTCAAAACTCCGGTAGTTAACAGTAAAGGAAAATGCAAAGTTTGTACAAATATTGGGACAAGCTACATCCCAAATTGCAATTAAAATATATTTATTAGTCACCTCATAAATTTTTCAAAAAGACATTTTCGAACAGACAAAGGTGTACTTACTACCTGTGTACTGTAAAATACATTCAGTCTCACAATGCCCCAAAGTCCACTTGAAAGGAAGATGGTGTAGGTAAGTAACAGGTAAAAAACATATTACAAAAGGGAGGTCAACGTCGGATTTCCGACTATTGTGGCGTTTTCCTTTTTATAATGATATAACTACAAAGTTTGAGGAGTTTGAAAGTACATGCAATTTGGTAAAATGCGCCAGATACAAGGGTCAATTGCTGTTATAAATGCAAAATAATGAATAGTTTTGTCCAATTTGCAGTATATTTTGTTTCGACAAAATAATTTCATTATAAATTACTTTGATCATTTATTATTTAAATTAAATGAGTAGGTAGTAACTGTTGGGCTGGGGCTGGGGTACCAAAAGTACCAATTACTGTATGCTTTTCAAAAATTGATTTGATAATGTGGGACAATTCACATGGAATGTTGGCCGCTCATCGGTGTGTATGTACTTTTAATGCATGTTTTGCGAATATCAAAAAAGATATATATCAAACGAAAGTAAAATGGTTAAAATCATGGCATACATTGTTGCTTTAATTAACTCAACATTGTCTGTTTTTTTACGAAAAATGGCACACACTGCATATGCATGTTGCTTTAATTTGTTTTTAGGTAGTTTAAATGTGTTATAATTTTGTAAATAAGAGGCTTCTTAATTTTTTCTCAATAGTTGTCAATTTTACGAAACTTTCGGAGATCAAAATTTACACAAATAATCTGCCACTATATAGTTACAACAGAACATTTGGGCGTCGGGCTTCGTTCAGAANTTCAGAACAAGGAACCGTATCGTGTATAGATAATAGATAGAACCATAAATTCATTAATTCTCATTTCAATTTAATCGGCTAAATAATCAATTTTCGTTTATCAGCAAATGTTGAGTTTTAACAAAGATACTAATAGATGTGAGAAAAGAAAAATGCACTATGCACATGTAATCCTAAGATTGGCCACATAACTTTTTCTAAGCAAATCTCCACTTTTCATCATCTGTGGAAAATAAAGGCGAAAGTAAAACATACTTTATGCGTCACAAGTTGATATTTTAAAAGAAAAATTAACAACGTTTTTAACCTTGTGTTATTTAGCTCATCTTCTCATTTAATGGCTCACGACAAGAAACATAGTGTCAACCTACTTTATCGTCAATCACTCACAGAGCACGTTCTTTGACACTTTAAAAAATATTTGGGGACAGGTTTGTAATAATAATAACTTGTGGACATGCTCACAACAGCGTTTGAAAATTAGTCTGTAATTTTGTCGTTGACATAAAGAGAGCAGACATACATCTTGCATAATGATGCCTATTATATCTGTCACAAATTTATTGCTGCTTGCGCTAATATTGTCTCTTGTCTAAGACGACGACGACAGCACGTGTTGTTGTGTAAGTTATCATCTTCCTTCCTTCGCATGCAAAAAACAGACATGCTATAATTGTATTATTGCAACTTCTACTATTTAATAGTCATTTAGGTAACTTGCTACTTATTCTACTCCACTCACAAAAATGACAATCGCTTTCCGATCAACTCCAACCCTTGATTTCTTTATTTGATAATTTAAAGTTGAGACAACAGCATATATGACCCGACACTATGAAATATTCTATTCGTTCTTAATCAAGATTTGAAATTTTTATTTTTTTATTTCATAATAATTCCGATACTTTGATAAATGTTCGAATTGTTACAGAAATACTGCAATGCAGAATATATGGTCATTTCATTGTATTTAAATATTGCCACACATGTAAATATACTTAGGAGAACTTTGTTTTTCTACTGATTTTGCATTCATAGTATTAGATAACAACAATCATTCGCGTGATTGTAGTTTTACCATAAAATAATTATGCATGACAATTCTCAACTAAAATTTGAAATAAATAAATGTTATCCTTATATAACTACCTACCTACCGCTGCGTATTATTTGGTTAACTGCTTGTGAAAATTATGCAAATCTTGTCAACAATGTTATATCGAAGGTACTATCTATCTGTCAATATTGTGCAGACAAAACTTCCCATTTTTCTAAATACCATTCTACTGGCAACTGGCGTAAAGGTCAAATCCCTAACGTGTAGACCAGTTTGATTAGATTTTGTAAAATTCTGAAGGTTATCTCCATTATTTTGTCTTATCCCTTTACTTTGTGTTTGTGCACACCTTTCTCATTTTATGATGTTTACCAGCAGCCGGTTAGTTTTTTTAGTCGCAAAAACTAGCTAGGAATAGTTAGGGAGCTTTCGTGTACAAAGAAAAAATGTTGATAAGATACCTTGCTTGGTAAGTATAGCTAAAGATGGATAAGACTAATATTTTTTTAAAGTCATTTTTATGAACTTTATAAAAAGTTATAGGTAATTAACGATATAACCTTCACTTACATGGAGAAATAAAACATGATTTTCTAAAGTTATGTATATATTAATCGAAAGGTTCAAGTTCAAGACAGCATTTTTCCATTATGCACTTTGCCAAACTCGGAGTTATAAAGTAAATAAATAATGAACTAATGCAGCGCTCAATGATGCTAACTGTCTGATTGAACTTAAGAACATGTGTCATTCATTTGTACTGCCTTTGTTCTCTGCTGACAACTTATTGTTACATTTACTTGACTCTTCGTGTGGTTTATATGCGACAATGGACTCCTATACATTCAACTCTTCATTTTTCTATTTCTGTGCATGACGACTATTAGTTAACGTCATTTATGTGCATACCTAAGTTGAGTTTTCTTGGATTTTCTCCCTAATTGAGTACGATTGCCCAACCCGTAAGAAAAATCCTATTCTAATGACGCTTGCCACTTAAACTGCATTTCGCAAAAGCGAGCAAAATCATAAAAATGCAATTAATTATAAGTGAGTAACACGAAAATCGACAGAGACAATAGATAAAAATTCTGGCAAAACTTTAATTGTACCTTCTTCGGACTGACTGCCTGAACTCGTGTCTTTTCATTCCGTACATGCCTTACAAAAGTCCCAAAGACATGCCTTTACCAAGTATTATTGTGTACGAGTCTGCAAAAAAATGATGATAAAATTACATGCACACGCGGTTGGGAGCATGTTCTTTCGTGAGTATAAATATATACGGTGTACGTCAGAGTATCAAATGCATAACACATAGAAGATTAACTATTTATTGTAAGTTTTAACAACCCTCCATTATTGTGTTTTTGCTGAGAAAATTCCACAAATGGTAAAATACTCTGTTTAAATATAAATATCTCATATTACAACTTATTTTTTTAGTAAACGTGGCTTACGTTTTTTTCAATCGCCATTCATATAATAAACTTATTAACAAAATTAAATATCTTCTGAAAGCGGTAAAGAGTAAGTAGCAGAGTGAAAATTGTTTACCAAAAAAAGTAATTAGGGTATTATTTTTACATTTACATTTGGGTTGTAAACATTCAGAAAACGCAAAATTTAACTAGGTATATATGACTAGCTGCAATATGGTGCGTTTTAAAATTGAGCTAGAGCTACAGACAAACATTGGATGCATGAAATACTGAAAATACTCTGAGACCGGTATAGTAAATAAATAGCAGCCAAATGTGGAATGAAATATGAATGAAATTGTAGCAGAAGTTAAACGTAGTACAAGTCAACTGTTACACAGAAAAATGACATCAGTTCAAGCATGTACAGTTAACAATTTCATATATGAAACAATTTTGACATTTGCCAAGTCTTTTCTTCTGTCAATATTAGTGAGCACCCATAAAAAATGCTGCTGCATAACAAATTGTTTTAACCCCACAACTGTTGAATTTACGGGAATGTGACAGCATTTGCTGGTACACACGACACCAGCACCACCACATCGGCTTTGATTGACAGTTCAACTAAATCTAGATGAACTTTGCCTACAATTCTCTCACGGTATATCTAGCAAGGAAAAATTAATACAACGTTTTTTCAGAATTGCATAATAATATCACCAACTACTACCACCTGCAATGGGCGCACAAACCATATTAGGTGCATGTCCAATTGACATTTTCAATTTAAACTGTGAGATGATGCACCATTACGAAGTGGGTAAACAACCATGTTAACCTCCTAATTTTCTATGGCTTAAAATTGCCGCTTGGTAAGAGTTCTCATAGACAGCCTAACTGTCAAGCCAAATCCTGAAAGGCAATCGCAAGCACCTCACCCTCACGACCAGTCGAGTCCCATATAGACCTGCTGTAATCATGTCCCGTGATAAATGTTTTGTTCAAATGTTTAACCATTTTCTTTTGCTAATTTTTATGATACAAAATAAGCTCCCATGTCTTATACGAGTCCAACGTTTTTCCATTTTTAGTCGTTTGTCAGTAGAATATCCACTTTTTGCAAGAGAGGGGCACTAATTTCTGACGCAGCAGTCGAAAGTAAAGTACCTAAGGGTTTTCGTTTTTATTTTTTTGTTCTTGGGTCACCCACATTGGCTCGGCATATATCATGTGTATATTTTTAAAAATGTTTTTGCAAAAAATAAAAACTATTAAGTATTAACTGGCATATGACATGAAATTATCTCATTAAGGGATTTATATGGGTACTCAACTTACGTTCCCGATGATCAAATGTCAAGTTGGCCATTAATAACAGTTGTAATTATGTTTTACTACGTTTTATTCTAAGGAAGACACCTATTTATACCCCACATGGGTTTACATTGATGGCAACTCTACATATAGTAGAGGTTAAAAGGGTAATCTGACGTCCTTAAATGAGAGTTTTAATAAAGTAAATTGCATCATATGCACACTTAATTATGCGCAATGCGCAAGCAATCGTCGTCATCCTGCCTGTTATCGGAATATTGCGATCAGGGTGCCCATTACAGATAAAGAAAATGAGCAGTTTGATGTTTATGTAATACCCGTAACAAAAAATGCTATATGTCAACATTCAATGACACTTTCAGTTGTTAAAACATTTCTTATAGTGTGCTATGTACCATCTCAGAGCAATAATTAATGGAAGCTGCAGCAGTTATCAGATGACACGATTATTTGTAATCAACAGCAATTACAAGTGACCAACGCAAATTCGTTAAAATTACAGGTTAATAATACTAAACTTTGTGCTCAATATTTTCATTAGAATAATGTTTGATCTGTCTGTAAGGGGGACTAGGAAAAACAAATATATTTATATTTATTTTGGTAAAATCTGCAGGGGACATGCTACATGCCAAGTACCAAATGCTAGTGACCCAGTCTAGAGTCTAGACCATCCTATAAATTTGAGAATCGGGGTACACTGAGAATCTTTTCTTTTATTAAAAAAAGACGCAACTTATTTGCATAACCGATTTTTATATATACCATTAATTATTAATCGATTCTCCTAACCACTTTTAATCGTAAAAAGTAGACAGACCCATTACTCAATCGTTGACGGTGATTGTCATGTTTGATTCAAACCAGTGACTTACACAATTTCTTATGACACCAACAGCACCAGCACCACTAACTAACTCACTTTTCGCCTTTTCCGACTTTTTGGCTGGCAAAACGCAATCTTTGTTTTCATTATTTAATGACACACCGCTCATTTAAAAAAATAAAAATAAAACCATGAAATTATCAGTTTAGCAGACGGTGGACATAATTTACCTGACATACAATTTACAAAAATTAATATAACTCCAACGAAGCAAATAATACAACCAGTTGTGTCACTTTCAGCCCATTCATACAAAACAAATCTGTGAATCGCAACTGTGAATACTCCCATCAACTGCTACTTAGTGTCAACATATCGACCAGCTACCTGCTCAATTTTAATGCTTTTTTATTGTTGGCGCTGCCACTGGCGTGCGTCGGTCGGCTTCTTGCATACTTCTTCTTTCTTCATTAATTCTAAGTGCACCTACCACTCCCCTAACTCAATACAGCTATCAGGTACTAATCAAATATCAGAGACACCAAAATTCAAAGAGAAGGAAATTCGCTGATATTAATGAAATACAGTGACAAAAGACGCTTAGGCACATATGCTCTTATTTACTCATCCATCCATTTCAGTATGCCAATACAAGGGCCCGTTTTTGAAGTCTTCTCTGCCCTGCACCTGTACTCCGTGTACTTGTAAAGTTGTAAACCTGCCCCAGCCCCAGCTCGTGCAAAGCAATACGTACGTACACGTATGCCTATCAATGTATCCAAAAGGAGAGTATCGAACGACGATTGTAAACGTCGCGTCATTTACATACATATTCTCAGTACACAGTTGCGTGTTTAACCAAACATTATTAAAATATGACGATGCTGTGTTATCTGAGATTAAGAAAACGGTAACTGCGTCCATACAAATGCGTAACATTTCAACAAAGTTGTCTGAGGTGAGTAGCAATAGATGGAAGAAAGTGAATTTGACGTGTATTTTGTAAGTAAACACACCAAAGCCAGCAATAATTCCTGCGTAACATGTCCTGCTCTTATTTACTTGTACTGCATAACACACTGTGAACTGTAAACAGGTAGGCGTACCCCCATTCATGGGAGCCTGAACGTTACGTATGGCGTTTAATCAGACAAATAAGCGTAGGTAAGCGAAGGTGTCATATTTTGGTAGCGGTGAAGCAGCATGCCAATTGTAAATACAACAATACGATGCATTATACGTATTGAGTAGCAAGCGTATGAATGGTAATTTTCTTTGTTGCCTGTATATATGTCACTTGTTTTGAAGTCCTAGCGGACGTAAGGATGATACCATAATAGACTTTTGCCCCTTAGCAAAATAGCGGATGAATGGTGGCAACGATGCCAATGATGATGATACTATGATTATGATACCATTATTATGCCTCGTAATCGTAGTAGCACAAATAATTCATTCAGTAAAAGGAATAGAAGCGACAGAGCGTTATCATAAAACAATTATATAATAAAGGCTCACGTAAAGCGAAGACGACTAGTTTTTGAGGTTTGAAAATGGAGCAGTATAAAAAGTAAGAGTTGATAGGTCGTATACTTTTATTTGTAATTAGTCATGTCGCGCAAACGGTGTGTATTGTTTTTACTCCTGTGGACTATAGCCACTAGCCCGAGCCCGTGCACGGGCTCGGGTCGGGCTGATGTTAATAATGCTATCATTCTGGAAGGTAATGCACGTGGAGAAAAGGATTCCAGTAGCAGTGGGAGTGACAGTGTTGTTGTCAGTGCGAGTGGTTTGAGGAAGTCTGTGGAAGGTTCCTTAAGTGATTTTGTGATACTCAAAAGTTCCCTGGGTGGAAACGAGACCTTCTCGAGAGTCCGACGGATCAAGAGGGAAACATCGACGGAATTTTTGAAAGTGAAACTTTCCAGCGGAAGTTATGTGTACAGGTGTGTGAACTCCATTGATGTCTTGCTTGGTAGTTGATTGTTGTATTGTTATTTGTTATTAGCGTTCAATTCAAAGCATGTGAAGTACAATAATGCGTACTTGATGCCCACCACTACTAACACGATATACCACATAGTGTGCTAACAAAGTAAAGATTTATTGAATGAAACAGTTTTTGCGTGCAATCCTGCAATCTATATTGTATGTCATTATGTGTGCAAGTATGCTCAACTTGGCTGTCAGCTAATTAGTACAAAACAAGTGAAATCGAAGCATAAAACAAAAAAATTTCTACAAACAAAGTGACTGTTTTTGTGATCACTTGAAAGTCTCGATTCTAATTATGAATGCATGCATTGTTTATTGGACAGTAGTAGTGCCAAGGCTCTGGTATTTTTTAACCTTTAGCTGACTTGAGTGTCAATGCACAGATAAAATTAATTGTCGCTCAGATTTTTATTTAATAGCGAAATAGTTGTTTGAATAGTTGATACTCCATATTGATATGCATTGCTTGAACTACTAATGGTTATAATGGGGACGTCAATATAACATATATCAATGATTAATGAGCTTGTCATTTTTCAATTGATTTAAAAAAATCATAAATGTGGAGGAAGAAAGATTCGAATAAGAACCAATATGAGCTTGTAATGAGGGGCATTAAAGTGATGTTCGATCTCTCTACTTCGACGAAGATGTCAAGGTTGTAATCATAGGTTGCATTTTACCAGTTGTAGGTAAATTACCGTTTCGTTTCGTTTCTCTTCTAGACCAATAAATTATGACACAAAGAAAAATCCATCAGGGGAACTGACAAGAGTACCTAGGGCGTATTCGAACAGTGCAAAAAGCGATGGTTATTCATACTCCAAACCATCGGGGGGATATGAAGGTGGTTATGAAGGCGGAGGTTATTACTATACCACAACGACGACGACCACAACCACTACACCGGAGCCAATTGTTAGAGAAACTACCACGGAAATAGACTCGCAGCCACTTCTACCGCCCGCTCCCCAAGAGTCAGGTTTTGACCTCGCCAAAAGGACAACAACGGTAATCAGTAATGAGTGTTAAACCGTCAAGTCAGGGGGGATAAGAAATGATACATGTATAGAGTTAAAATAGCAATGTAATTTTCCGGGCTATTTATTTTTTAGTATTATGTAGAAGCAGTATTTTGTTTACGTTTTAGTTGTTGATCGGCTGCTGATGATGCGTCAGCAATCATATATCTAAATTTCTACCCCAGTGCAGTAAGCAAGTTGGCAGTTCGTAGGATTGTTCAATTGTAACTGCATTGGGGTATTGCAAGACGTTTCGAAATAGCCGATCAACAACAGAAAAAAACAAACTTCTGTAGAATCAAATTTCTCACATTCAACATTGTTTCACACTCCATACATGCTTGTTATCTCTCTGTGCCAAGTTGCCAGATACTCGAATAAACTTTCAATTAGTTTTGTAGTATCTGCATTTCATTTGTTTTGTTTTAAAAACAAAATAATAGAATTTTCAATTCCATTGGTATTTAAAAACTGTAGACCACAGAAGATCCTACAGACATTAGAGATAACATTCCGGGTGAACCCGGAAAGGATTATCAAGCTTTGTCGAGTATTCCGAAAACGACATTTACATGTGAAGGAAGATCACCAGGTTTTTATGCTGATTTGGAAGCTGGTACATTGAAGAAATGCTTTAATGTTTACTTTTACATGCATCTAAAAAATGAACATACCAATTCCCTTTTGACAAAACTTCTATATTTGCTCCCTCCCATGGAATTTGCTTTCTAATAGGATGTCAGGTATTCCATCGATGTACCGATGATCCTTGGTATACTGGACAAGTTCGAGTTATCATGGACTCATTTTTGTGTCCAAATGGTTCGTTGTTCAATCAGCAGGTAGGTTTAGAATGTCATCAATTTGATAGAAAATAAATTTCCGACACAGACCAAACAGCAACGCTGACGCCCGCACGCACAGGTAAAACAGAGTAAACACAAATTATCTCGTGACCACCAATGATTTCATGAATCACTCACTCAACACACCGCTGACTTTCATTTTCCACAGGACATTAACACATATTTATAAAGAGCTAACACAAATAAACAAATAATGACGATACCATTACTATAAAATGCTGGCGGGATTGCTTAAAAATCTTAAAATAATGATGTGTAGATTTTCACATGCGATTGGTGGGGCAATACGGACTGCAAAGGCTCGGAAGATTTTTATGAGCTCAACCAACAAATTGGTCAGTTAGAAGAAACTGATGTAAGTCCTAACATTGTGTTACTGCTATCAACACTTTATGCCAATCCGTAATGAAAACTGATAATTAAGTAACTACAAACGAATATATGGTTGTAAATATGCTTAAATCTTGAAGGCCGGAACCGTACAGCACGTAAAGTTTACGGGAATCAGAGTACCACCTGCTCCGGGAAATAAGAAAGTAGCGCCGGGGGCTAGTAGAGGATTTGGTTTTGTTCCGAAATCGGAAAGAAAGCCTCTAGAGGCGAAATACAAACCAAACAATAAAGATTCCACGGGCGTTAGTGGTGGTGGGGGCGGTCGCCCATTTCAAACAGATCAGGACGATGATGATGATGATGCAAAGAATTTTGAAGAGGAGGGGTTTGAAGGAGTTGTGCCTTTAAATGCTCAATTTGATTCACAAGAAGATAAAGAAGGTAGTAGCCAAACAGTAGATGAAGTTACAGTGTCGCCGACAAGAAGTAAGAAAAAGGATTCAAGAAAAAAGACTATCACGACAACGACGTCTGCGCCGACCACCACACTCTCTAATGAATCCAGTGAGGAAGATACAAGCAGTGGTGAAACACAAGTTCCAGCTGCAGCTACCAACGAGGGTCACCAGGGGCTTGTTGTCAATCGTGAGAAGGGCGAAGTGAGACATGGTTATTCAATGAAAACTGATTGATAATTTTGACGTTGTGAACAACTGATCAACATGAGTTATTATGAATACAGGCTGATGACGCCGCCACCCCCAGGGCTGAGCTGGTACCACCTGGACCTGACTTTGAAGGTGACCCAGTCGAAAGGGGTAGTGATGGGGACAGAGATAGAGACTCAACAACTCGGGCACCGTCATCTGTGACGGCCAGGAATGATTATCTGCCACCTAGAGATGAGTATCTTCCACCAAAAGAGTCTCGCGGAGGTTATGACTATTCCAAACCCAACAACGACTACCTACCACCGTCACGTCCAAATAATGATTATCTACCACCGAGAGGAGAATCCATTTCAGGAACTTCCCCTTCCACAAACCAGTACTTACCACCAACGGCTCAGCCCCCAGGACGTGATTATCTGCCTCCAAGAGATTCATCCCAACAGGGTCTTGTATGTTTTTGTTATTTTTTAATCAAAAAGAGTTTTACCCTTTGAAATATGATGATATACTTTCACCGAAGCTAATTCATATTCGTTTTGTATACAGCATACGTATTCACCGTCACCGGATTCGTATTATAGGAAGCCATCAAACGGATATGGTAACCCACCTCCATCTGGTTATGACTCTTATTTACCTCCATCACGAGAGTATGGTCAACCCAATTACCAACCGCCTGGCAGGGAATATGGAACACCGAATAATGGCTACCTACCCCCTAAAAACAATTACTTACCACCATCTAACGAATACGGCACACCCAATAGGGGCGAATATTTGCCCCCAAACAATAACTATTTGCCTCCTCAGGCTCCTCAACAGGGATATGGAAACCCAACGAACAGTTACCTTCCACCATCGAAGGATTACGGACCTCCAAATAAAGAATATGGACCACCAAACAAGGAGTATGGACCCCCAAATAAAGAATATGGACCTCCAAACAAGGAATATGGACCCCCAAACAAGGAATATGGGCCTCCAAATAAGGAGTATGGAGCTCCAAATAAGGAGTACGGTACGCCAAATAACGGATATGGTCCACCTAACAAAGACTATGGACCTCCAAATAAGGAGTATGGAGCACCAAATAAAGAGTATGGAGCACCAAATAAAGAGTATGGAGCACCAAATAAAGAGTATGGAGCTCCAAATAAGGAGTACGGTACACCAAACAACGGATATGGACCTCCAAACAAGGAGTACGGGCCACCAAATAACGGATATGGTCCACCCAACAAAGACTATGGACCTCCTAATAAGGAATATGGAGCTCCTAATAGAGATTACCTACCACCCCAGCAAAATAATGGGTATCTTCCACCAAAAAATAACTATTTACCACCAAAGAACGACTATACGCCGTCACTTTCTTACTCATACGGTACACCGCAGCCAGGTGGATACACGTTTTATCCTCACCAAACAACCACAACTGTCACTGAACACTGGCCAGCTAAATTTGCGTTTGAGGCCCCAACCACTCTATATCCTCCAATTCCTCCACAAAATTACGCATCAGGATATGGATCACCTCCTACTCCTGGCACCCACTACGATGGAAGTCTCCGTAATCCATATTTACAAGCACCCACTGGTCCTCCAAGTGGGTACTCACCTCCTAGTGGAAATTATGGTACACCCAATTTCGGTTCATATTCACCACCTCAAAACCTTCAAGACTCATACTTGCCACCGCAAAAGCAGAACGGTGGTTATAATTCACCTCAGCAGCGTCCAAGTGGAGATTATGGACCTCCAAACAATGAGTATCTGCCTCCTCGAAAACCTAGTGGAGATTACGGACCACCTAATAATGAATATCTCCCACCTCAGAAGCCAAGTGGAGACTATGGACCACCAAAGAACGATTATCTTCCACCACAAAAACCAAGTGGAGACTATGGACCACCAAAGAACGATTATCTTCCACCACAAAAACCAAGTGGAGACTATGGACCTCCAAAGAACGATTATCTTCCACCACAAAAACCAAGTGGAGACTATGGACCACCAAAGA
>JAHZNE010004310.1:0-11835 GCA_027744055.1 Callyntrura sp. NNG-2020
TTCTCTCCGTCATTTCTTATTCTTTCGACTTTAGAAGTCAGCTTGAAGATACACTTTCTCCGGCTTGTTTGTTAGATGGGCTGGAACCAAAGGCTCCCACAATATATTCACTGTTCTACATGGATGGTTTCCCTCAAAATGCTTTATTATATGACATTTTCCCTCTAGAAACGAGATGTAAAAGTATAGAAAAAGTGGGAAGATGCCCACTGTGCGGGGAAGGAGAAGGTTGTTTTATAAGCATTCATCGGAATATACATATTTAATAATCCCTGAAATCTGAAACATTATTATTTTTCGTCTTAACCTCTTATTCCACTTGTTATTTTTTCGCTACTAACGACACATTTACATTTTTCTGGAGTAATATCAACCTTACAGCTACACATACAAGCTGAAGAATGGAGTACATTATCTCGTTTTCGTTGCTTTTTTCATTCAATTGCACTACAGCATGCACAATCATCATCGTGATCATCATCATCATCCGCTTGAAGCGCCAAAGAGCTAAACATGGCAAATGGCAATGGTTAAAGTTATGCAGTTGGTGATATCATCTCTTATAGTCTGCTGCGATCGGGAATGTCCTGTACCGACTATTTTTGTACATGGGTGTATGTATCTATGATTTGATTGTGTGTACTACTCGTGTAGATGTACATGGAACGGGTCTATGGCACAGCCTCCCGGAAGAGGATTCAACTGACGATGAGAAAACAAAAGAGAGATGTGAATGTGTACTCTGAGAGAAAGGCAGCGTCTGGAAAATCTCATTCGTGTCGTAGTCTGTGAGTGTGATATGATATTTGATTTTGAAGGCAGATACCAGAAAGAAACGACTGACTCGCTACCCCATGATCATCATTGCCGTCACGGTTCTGGATCGTGGTATCAGCTAAACGTTGCATGCGATGTCTTAGCAGACAGAGGAAGAAATGCAAAGTAAACAATAGTGGTCATTCAATCAAGTGAAAAAGTAGGGTCAATATACTTTTTCCTTGGATGGGATTTTACGGATTGTGATGAAATGGTAATGTTCACTCTGCTGGGGAAACAAAAGGGGAAATGGGATCTGATGGCTGTTCCAGCAGCAGAGAGTGTGCAAAATCAATAGAAAATGTACGCTTTCGTAACAGAAAGTAAATCATATTCATTTAAACATGAGTAACGCTATTTGGTAAAATTAGAAAGAATGACTACAAGGTTGATTTGCGGAGTAATGTGGTAACTCTCTATTCATTGTTAAACAGCTTAATTAATCGTATTGGTTTTGGAAGCCTATAATAACCATAAGAGATACCGGTTTATTACGCTAGTGAGAAAACAGGTTACTCGTTGCCCCATCGAGTCGTTATTTGTACCACCAGAAAGCCGATCAATCCAGAGGGTTGTATAAGGGTAGCGAGACAATGCACGTTAAAAAATCTACTAAAAATTCATTTACATAAGCCAAAAACACTTCTACAAATGAGGTATTGACGTTCAATATTACATTCTGAATCGACCTTAAATATTCTGGAATAAGACAATAATGTGGGTTTTTGATATCCGCACAAAAATACTTTTATTAAAATAAAAGACAGAGAAACAAGAATTAAAAGTACACGTAAGTTGAAGGGTATTGCTAGAACCATGTATATAGAAATATGAAGGGTAGTTGTAAATATACTCGTTGCAAACATGTTTCTTGTTTAGGATATAAATAGTTGTAATAATGAATCATCCCTTCGATTAGTCATAGCATGATCTTGCAACCATACTTTGAACTAGAATAGAACGAAGCATAATAATTCTCTAATGTAACAATAATAACAATATTTTAGTAAGTAAATAATCTAAGCAGTAATCCTAAGGAAAGATAACTTTGTATTTTATGCGCAAAATAATAGACTAGTATACGGACTTGACGCGTTTCGGAGCGGGACAGATTTCAAAGGCCGGGCATCACATAACCAACATTGTTCAAAATCTTTTTCAGTTGGTTTTCGGGAATGCAGTTTAATTCTGGTACTAATTGAGTAAGACATAGAAGGGGGCCTACTGAGCACAAGAGGGAGTCGAGAAGAGATGAAAGACTTTCGTTAACAGGCTGGTCCTGCAAAATAAAGACATTTTGGTAAATGTGAAATATTTTGGGTGATTAATAAAACATTGCAATGTATAAGAAAAAATAATGCTGAATTGTTTAATAACACTAAACATACCGGCACATTTTGGCTTTGTAATTGTGCTCCCAATTTCTTCATTTGTTCGCCGAGAAGACTGAGATATGCTGCCACATCCAGAGGCTCTGTTCCGGTGACTTTTAATTTGTACGGGTCCGGTCTATCAATTTACAGTATTAATTATATGCATGAGCATGCTAATTCATAAGTTGAACATGCATTATTAAATGCAACATACTTATTCACACAAAAAATTTGATTATACGAAATAAAAAGAACACTTACTTAATATCGACAAGTGCAGGGAGTTGATTCAAGACATGACCAGCGATTAGGGACGTTCTAGAATCTAGCTTTTCTCCAATGACAGGTTCATTTTTTAATTGACTTGAAATAGATGGCGGGTAATGATTATGAGAAGAGGATCCTGGAACTGTTTTTTTCGAAGGACTTAAAACCTGCACCCGTCTCTTTGACGGTCTGCCAGGCGGCTTTTTTGGAAGAAAAACCTCGTCCGGAGTGGTGTTCTTCATTCCCTTGCGCTGAGGCACCGTTGGAACCATAGATTTTTTTGCTAATGCTAAACTTGGCCCTGCAGAATTTTTAATATTTTCAGCACCACTCGCCGTTTTCCTCATAATTTTTACAGCTTTCGTTTTCCACATTCTTTTCTGGTTCTGGGGCACCGTAGCCCAAAGGTCACTTAATTTCTTTGAAACCGTTGAGAAATCCAGGTTGGGATATTTCTTAGCAAAAATAGCTCGTTGTTCCTTAGCCCAAAGCATATAGGCTGTCACTCGCGGACTCTGTAGAAAATATAAAAAGTGTCTTTTAAATGGTTTCCCTATGAAATAGTTACACTAGTGAAAATCAGTAAATTAGTTATGTAGTCCCTATCGTCTTACCCCTTTATCTTTTCGTGTTGCTTTAGTTTTTGTACCAGAACTATGACCAATGCCAGTGATTTTTCGTTGTTTTGCAAAAGTTTTCTCTAACATATATGTAGACTGTGCTTGTGATTTAAGGCGAGCAATATTTCCTACAAGGTGACCCGTTCTTAGCTAGTTCTCTTCTATCCTCTTCATCTAAAAGACTTTCATCAATTATTTCCTCTGCAGCAATATCAGGCACTTCCCCGTCGAAAGATTCATCCATGGAACTTAAGGCTCCTTCTCCTCCAAAACTATTTCCTCTCGGTGGACCAGAATTTTTAAAATATACATGGGCCTTTTTGCCACGAAATGATGGTGATTTTCCATGAGATCTTGGTCCTGCATTGCTTCCACCCTAAAAAGTAATACGTAAACAATAATAATTTTCACAAATTCTTCACACAATTTCGCAAACATTTATTATTGCATACCCTAGTTGCATTATTCGGCTTTCGCCCCCGTTTTTCAATAACATCAGGAGAGTCATAATCGGCCAATAGTGAATTTTTCTTTCGAACACGGCCAGATCTGGACACACTTCCAATCGCATTCCCATCTTCACCTAAATATTACACGTACAAATCATCAAAAACAAAAAATATCAATATCAATTACTTCACTTTTCGATTTTTCATACGATATCTGTTCTTTAACACTACAGTACGGTCTCTTTCTTATAACTTTATTAACAGAAACAATTACTATCGTTCTCTTTATAGACAACCTTAATATTTTACAAAAAACGGTTCTACATCCAAAATTAAGTTAAACTCATACACATCTGGTTATTTACTCCAATTTCATGAGTTCAACCCTGCACAGATGCACCCCACAACGCTAATATTTGCACAATTATCCTTAATTTCACGCACTACTCCACCTACACACTATATTTCCACCGTTTTTCGCCAAAATAAATTTCCAGGACGGCTAAAAACTTACCCAAATGGTTATCGCCCATGCTATTTGACGAATTCATAGTCGGTTTTCTATGAAAACATCAAGTTGCGTCTCTGAATTTAAGTGGTGCATTTACTTTCACAAGTAACGTCTGCCCATTCTTCCCAGCAGCAGATATGTAGATAGATATATATATTATATTATATATATACACGGTATATACACCCAAAAATTGTCAACAAAAACAATATTTTTCTGCCCTTTCACTAAGTTCTTATTGCTCTTCCCTCTACTTGTTGTATTATGAGTTTATCTTACTCTGCTGGCATTTATTCACCCTCTTATTTTCTGTAAAAGTAAGTAAGTGTAATAAAAAAAAACTTTTCCCTGATAAATCTACAAGAACTTGTATTTTCCCATACAAGCTCCAAAAAGTTCGCGATAAAGGCACAGGCTGTCGCCTTCGACCACCTGGAACGTCATGAACCAAAAATACTAGTTTCTCACTTTGGCACAGGCTTGCTTTAGCTGTGCTGGCATAAAAGTATCTTGAGGTCGCCCGCATCACATTCACAAATTCACAATACATGAAACCAAAATGATGATGGTGTGATGCTGATGCTCTAACTAGTGTCGGGGTTTCATACACAAAATGTGTTTTACATTTTTGTGGTGTTGGCATTTACACAGAAAGTCTGTCTGTAAGTGTAGTTAGTATTGGAGTCGAGTTGGGCACAGTTCCAGTTAGTTTCTTGAGAGGCTTTGCAATCTAATATAACGATCCACCTCAGGCGGTTACCAGAATGCATTTTCAGTTAGCATTAATAACTTATCATTATGAAATATGTCATGCTGATGGATCAAAAGTTGTTGTGAAGAGTGGTGAGGATGGTGCTACTACTACTGGTGGTGGAAATATTTTTTGTTCCAGGGAGAATATTTCCCCGAGACTATATATATGTCTCATGATGCCCATATTCCATACGCGTTTCCCTTTTCAACGCTCGCTTTTAATTTGCAGCGTATGGAATGACAGGCTGGTGGCATGTGTCACTATTTGGAAACGAGTATCAGATATTATTTCGGAGTAGTCGTAAATTGGACAGAAACAAAATGAAAATCACTCACATTGAGCATGAGTAATAATAATAATAATAATAATAATAATAATAATAATAATAATAATATACCTATAAATGAGTAATAATAATAATAATAATAATAATAGTAATAATAATAATAATAGTAATAATAATAATAATAATATACCTATAAGCCAGATTAATATGTAGCCGTGAAGATTTTGTTTTTAAAGATTTAGCAATATGCAGATAATACACTATTATATTCCAAGGATTTAGTTAGTTCAGTTATAGTAATTAACTTTGGAAAAAGAATTGTTCGTAATCGCAATCACAATGCTGTTTAATGAGATTTGTCAATTTGTCGCATTACGTTGTTTTATTACTACCATTAAATATTACTTTATGACATGGCCACATCGTACTTGGAAGCCAACACACTATATTTAATTATGAAGTTTTACGTAAGCGCCATATATTTTTATGCTCTTCCAAAAAGTACTTATATCTTGGAAAGTATTTGGGCAACATTATTATTTGCTGTTTCGCGTTTTTCTTTTTATGGATGTAGTGAAAACCGGTACAGTTCCAGTTCCAGCAATGATGTGTTTTTGAGTCGCTACTCATATTACTGGGTGGAATTTATTAATATTTGTCTCTAAAGAGAACAAGAAAGGACACCAACGTGAACTAATAATACCTTATGACGTACGTATTTTTGAAGAGAAGACAACTAGATTTGAACTTGTTGACGACCAGAGATATGTTGATAAATCCTGAGGAAACTGACTGGAGGGCTTTGGGGATATGTTTTTTGCTGTCAGTGTCAGACAGTAGTACTATCACAGAAACAAATATGGACAAAAGAAATTTTCCGTTCATTTCCATTTCAATACATACATACGTACGACGACCAAGAGATGAGAGTCGCGTAAGATATAGGCGACTAACAGATGAGGAATAATGCAGTCAAATTTGATACACGACGAATTAAAAAGTAGCCCAAAATGGGCATGAACTTGAAAAAAGTGCTGGGAGATTTATACGCGTCTTTACATGAATAAAATCTTTAGCAGCAAGACAAGATGCTGTGGAAGATTACTTTTACTTTTCACGATCGTAGCGTCGTCATGATTTTGCTTAAACGAGGTCTTTCTTCCTATTAAGAGAGGAGGAATTAACAGGATGACATATTATTATGGGCTCGTAGTAGTGCGATGCTTGTAATAATTGTTAATCATGACGTGATCCAAGTTGGTTTTTGGTATCTGTTTATGTGACCATCGACGATAATAGCTGTCAATCTAGCAGTGCGGCTTGAGGAGGCAATCCATCCAATTCGAGTATTACAACATGACCACTCACCGCTTCATTCTGGTTTCCTTTTGTAAAACTATTCATTTTGCATTTTGTAACATTTGATTTGTCTTGATTGTCATTGTCATTGTATGCTCCATTATGGTATCTCAAGGGAAGTGTATTTTTTCAGTCGTGGATGCGGCATGTAATGTTAAATCGGGGGGATGAGTAAACATCTTTGATGGTTGTTTACTTTTACGAGGTATAAACTTAAGCCAATGTTATTTTTTAATTTGTTTAATGTAGTTACATAGTACGTGCGTGGTAGCTCATGTATTTTTGTAAGTAGACACAAGTTTTAACTATGAGGAAAATTTGAATTTGACAGTTACAGCGTAGTTTTAAAAGACATTATGTTACAGTTTTTTTTAGAAACGTGTAAACCATTTCAGTACAGGACTAACTTCCAAACGATACAGTATTTCATACATTCTCAAGGTTTGTTCATCCCAAGCGCTATATTTAAATAACCTACATACTTGTGTTTTTGTACCAAAAATTAAAACCAACACGTTGCTCCAGATGTCCGTCTTTCCCGTGCGACGTCTTGGTCGTAAGAAGAACTAACAATAAGGATTTTTTAATACTTTGGTGTTGAAATGACATATGACATTGTGTTTGTCGTTTGTCGCATTTAATAACAATCATACATGAAGCTTTAATGTTACATCTTCAAGTTTAGTCTACTTTTAATAACAAAAAGTGGGTTCTCAGAGAGTAAATTCAATCCATTAGCGGGTGCGTAATCCACCGAGACTGTGACTCCTTCACTGTTCAAATTCACCTGAATAAACAATAAAGTACGCTTTTACTTGTAATTATTCCGTAAATGTGCATTACCAGAGTATACTTGCCCAACTGATGCTCAATATGCAAAATACATAAATATCTCTTTACAGCAGTGCCGTGAATTCGCTTGCCACCCCAACGTGAATTCTACAAACTGCTAAGCCAAACACGTTTTAGTACGGAGTTTAGTCACGTTACATAAATACAACTGTCACAGCGTATCTCGAATTCACCACATTTTTGCCAGCATCTATTTGAATTTACGAATCCATTATGTAAATGTAGTGCCGCATTACTTTCTCTCTTACTCCTACGCCAAAGCGCCAGAGGGTCAAAAATCTGAAAGCCATACGCCGCACACAAAGGTGAAGTTGCACCACAACGCACAATACTCCTACCTAAAAGATTCTACGTGTTCAAATCCAGTTCAGACTATATATTATTCGTAAGTTGTGTTGATAACTGCCAGATTGGAAGATTAACATTTTGACGATGTGTGTTTTCCGTTTTGACAAAATTTATATAAATAGTTTTTCATTCCTAAATAAATTGAGTTTGTCCATCAATTTTACGTACATATCGTGCATAATTTTTTGGCATTTATGTAACATTGCACATAAAAGCAAATGATATTGATAACTGCAGGCATGGCCAAGATTTCATCGCAAACAACACTGTAAAGCGTTTGTAAAATACGACAAATAAAAGACAGAAAGTTATGTATTATATATTATGTTTATCATATTTGGTGCAGTTATAAAAGTCTATAAATAGTAAAAAATTCTGTCTATCTTATCAGTTTGGATAAATAGATTTATAGTGACATTGTGAGCGTGAGATTGGATCGGTTTTCAAAGATGATAGACAGCAGAATCCAATTGACTGCTTAGCTTCGCAGAGATGAATAAGCTATATGCCAAATACCTCCACGATGAAACATTTCAAAAAGTCAAAATCAGGTATGAATTTGGAAAGGAAAAGTGTTTCTATATGTTGCTCCATTTTCTTTTACATAAATCTACCATTTTATTCACTTGTAGGTTTTTCTAGTGTAAGTGCATGTGTACATCTTATCATGACAGGTTAGAATTGCATTTTAACGGAGCGATATAGTTTGACATTGATAGAGCACTGCGGGGCCTATTTTTCCTAGTTCAGAAAATACGCTTCTTTAGAAATGTATGGACAGCGGTACTTTTTCTTAGACAGCACACGAATACATGGATATGAAATACGAAGAAATTTAATCAAAATTGAAAGGAAATGACAGGCAGGAGTGTAACATAAAGAGCAATTAGGTATCATATTTGTACAAAGTAACATTTTACGTAAAAGCATGGCTTTACGTGCATTTTTGAACTTTGTAAATATATCTTTCCTCAGAAACAAGTAAAACGAATGCACGTGCTCCCCTTTGAACTTTTCATACATGCATGAAATCGGTTTAATTTGCCATTAAAAACGGAAAATCTGGAATACCTTTTATTAGTAATTTCGTTTGTACGAATACATTCCGGCATACCGGTAGTGCCAGAAGTGCACGAAATCTAAAAAATCCTTTCGCTGGCTCGCTGGCAGTATATAGCGCCAGCAAAGTGTAGAATAAGCTTTTAGTCTCATTAAAGCCCAAAAGCTGATTTAAAGCATGTGTGGGAAACAGAATAACAATCACAACGACAAAAACTCTGTCGCTGTCTCCCCAAAATCTTAGGTACACTTTTCCTGTAAATCATCATTAATCTGCAACTTTTAACCACACTATTAAATAATACTACTCGCTATCACTGTCAACACAGAAAATCTTTACAACGTTAAATTAATCCACGTCGACAATTTATTCTCTGTAGCTAAACCCATATCCCCCTTTACGTAGTAACTCCAGGACTAATTTCTTGCTTTTCAACCAAAATTGTGAGGTTTTATATTTCAGCTACTCCTCCTTCAAGCTTTCATACGCACGAACACTTTCATTACCTCGTAACTACCACTTAATCCTTTGGTCATTCAATTCCAAAACTTGCATTTGCATATATCACATTATTGCATACTTCATCTCACAAAGACGAGAAACATTATCCCTTTTAGAAATTCCTTCTTCTTCTCTCAATCAAATACTGCACCAAGCAAAATAGCTCTCCTCTTCAAGAATCATACATTCATAACAACTTTTTGACCATCGTCATCATTACTCTGAACCAGAGTGTATTAGGACATGGATGGGACAGAGGGACGGACGTGAGCGAACAGGGAGGACAGAGGGCAGGCGCATGATATAAACTCTGTTTTAAATATACATAACTTACCCCAGTATTTACAGAATAACGATGATGGCAGCACCAAGTCAAACATAATCATTTCCTTTGTTGGTGACGAGAAAAAAAATTTGTATTTTTATTACTGGTACGACAACTACCACTATTGGACATTACCATTATTGTTATGAGACAAGATGATGGTCGCTCTTTTTCTATGCAGTGCCAGTGCACTTTATTTGGTAAATGAGCAGTTGTTGCCTTAATGGATGATGAGCTGGGGTTTGAATGAGAGAGTATAAAGATTGGCAAGCAATAACCTCTCTCGTATCCTTTTTAGCGCTCTAGCATCAGCATCATCATCATCATCGCCATCATCATCCGACGATCTGATGCAGAGTAATTTTTCTGTGGCTAATACCAAAAATGGCCGTTGGCAGGCAAAGCGACAAGACAAGGGTTGTAGTAACGGACTGATATTTTCTTTTTACACATAAGTCTATTCTCTATTACTTTGTTATGTTATTATCAGTACAAGCGTGCGTTTCTCTGCATTCTTTATACATGATGCATCCGCTGCGCTGCTGCTCCTTCGTTCAGATGCTCACCAATTCCCCACCACACAAATACATAGATGATGTTGTATTATTATAATTCCTTATTTGTACGAATGATAAAGACTGACTAAAATGGTAAGATTGAAGGCTCAGGATTCATCTGATTGGGCTTCACACAGACTTTGCAGTTGTTTTAAGAATCTCTAAACAGTTCGATTTTGTTGGTAATAAGCGGCAAACTCATCCTTGCATGTCGAGTAAATAGACGTATTCGTCTACAATATACAGGTTTGCTTCTTTCAAAACTTTTTATCGGCACTCTCTGAAAGTTTAAAAAGCTCTCCCATTATTCCAACTTGTTAGTAATAGTTCAGGTAAATGTTCAGTTTTGAATCAAGGAACTATTGCATGTTCGGCGCCCCACCATTGTTTGCTCTTGCAGTAGGGATGTGGCTTCTTTTCCATCCGTAGTTGCACCAGAAGAGAGTCTGTTAGAAGTTTACGAGAGCATTTAGTTACTAAAGCTTCACTGAACGTGGAAAAGTTTACATGGACGATTGGAGCTTTCTTGAAACTTCAGATCATAAATATATTTGTTTACGTGCCTTAGATGTTATCATACAGCGAATGGGTTTTCAAGGGTACTCTATTGTTATTCCAGACGGGATACCTCCATTATTTGCTTATTGGGGAAACGGTTCGCATAATTTGCTTAGTTTTTTGAAGAATGGGTATTGACATAACTTGCATCAAGAATGGTCCTATCACAAAAAACACGTTGACTTCTCAATGATGATGTAATTTAATTTTTTAAAGGGCCCTTCAACAGCTTTACTCTAAAACTAAACGGCACAGCGACCACATTTTATTCCTGCTTACGGCGTATCCCTAATTTCCTCCCTACCTACATCAAACATGGAATATATTTGCATTGTCTTGTCATCAAAGGAGTAGGTATCAAAGCCGAAAGTATTGAAAGTCACATAGCATATATTTACATGCTATTTCCTCGTTGTTTGTTCTTGTAATAAACAATGTCGACACACTAATCATACATCATAAGTGTGCACTTGCACAAAACACGGGTAATCATATTCATGATCATTTACTTTTGGTTAGCAATCAATTTCATTGTAAAAATTATATTTTACAACTTGCCATTATTATCAACCAGCAAAAGTAGTAAGAATGATGTAACAGGAAAATAGGCAGGATCTACATTTTTGTTCGGATGAAAATGTGTACATATGGTATGTTTACATATATGTACTGTGCAAATTGCGGCTATTTGCTGGAAAATTCGTTGAAAAACCGCATGTGTGGAACTCTGATCCACATCCTGTTCATTTACCAGTTTCAATATCCTCTAAAGTGAATGATAAACAGATGGTGCTCAGCAGGCTTCAAAATTTATTTTACAGAGGGTACACTTACAAGGGAAGGAATCTGCATGAGTCATAGCGGAGCTAAGTTGGCTAAATTTCAAACTTCAATATCAAACTATAACTATAGCTTCGGTTAAGGGTGGTATAATCGTAGTGCATATGCCCAGCTCGATCACGCTGTTCATCCTTTCGTTTTCGTCTGGCCGGCTCGTAAACGAAAGCGAATTTTACAATAGTTGTTTTCACTAATCAATAGCCCACCCATGCATCAGATCAACGATAGTCCTAGTCCCCAAAGAGGTCATTTCCGAGGGGTCTTCCAAATTTCAACGGAACAACTATACCTAAACATTCAGTTAGCGCCAGTACGCCGAGGTCGGCTTGTTATCAGCCGAGCTAGGCCTGGTCTACCTC
>JAHZNE010004311.1:5057-18125 GCA_027744055.1 Callyntrura sp. NNG-2020
CCCCCCGCCGCGTCCGTCCCATCACTGCCACAATTGTATACTTTGAACCCCACTCGGGGCAGTCCTTCCCCTCTACCTTTACCTGCACATCTCTGGTCTCAGTGGACAGCTTTGTCCCAGCTTCCCCCCGGTATCTTAGGTCAGTCTCACCCGGGGGCCCCGCCGCATCTTCAACAAGGCGGACCTCCTCCAAACTCCCAGCAGCAACATCATCCTGCATCCTTGGGAAGTCCTAACGCTCCCGGTGGTAACAATAACGGCGGGGGAAGTGGCAGCGCCAGAAGTCCAATCAATTTAAGGTATAGTCCGTATCCTTCTCCGGCGTCCACGAAAGCGGCTTCCACGTCTCCCAACGCAGGGTCAATTCCTCCAAGTATGATGGGTGATTCAGTCGGTATCTCAATGGGAATGGGAGGAAATCGCTCGTAGTAATCATGTCTCTCTGTATATCTCATCCACAATTAACTAATTTTAGTATACATACATATTCACCATCCCACGCATGGAGCTCTCTCTAGAACACTCCAAAAAGCAGAGGTCGTTATAATATCCTTCCCGTTCAATATAATAACACAATGTTCAACTAACGCGAGGTGTCCACCCACCTCCATTGTTCAGCTCTCCACCATCCAAGTAACCTTACGACCTTCACATTATTTCCAGCCCGCCTCCATCATCCACGTGCTAATAGAACGTGAAGCAGGACAATCTAAAAATGAACATTTTCGACCTCCATGTTTTCAAGAAAAAAAAACATCAATATCTTTTTATTCCGAATTTCTTATTGTTTGATCGACCAAACAAAACCAGTCATTTTTAGAGTAAGTATTATAAACTACCAAGAAATTTAAAAAACTTATAATATATAGTACGTATTGCTTTGCGTATTTATATTACGGTAATTATGCTTTAAACAAAATAATTTCGTTTAGGGATAGCCCGTTAAAAAAAGAGGAAAGAGTTAACTACACACTTATTTACTATATAAACTACTTCCTACATACGTAAAACAGTATTCAAAACACTAAAGTTGTCTTATTGGGCCTGAGTAAGAGATTATATTTATGTATTGTCTGTGCAAGAAACCGTAATTTTTAACAGCGAAACCTCTAAAATATCTCATGGCATTTATGTAACATAACATATGAGAAAGTCCAATCTTGTAACTATATATATATATATATGTGTGTAGGGCATTTTTTGTGATGATAGTGTATAATTTTGGAAGGTTACAGACAATTGTGGTGGCGTCCTCCACAAAACTAATGTTACGTACATCTCTACTAATACATATATATGCTGCTTGTTTGTCGAGGGTATGATTTTATTAGCAGGAGATTAAATTAAAAGCGAATAATAATATAACGAACGAACAACCAAGTGTTTAGTCACCAAATGGAAGATAATATGGTAGGAACCCTAATTTAATGTAAAAAAAAAAGGAATAGCGAGAAATTTTGCAAAAAAGTGCATATGTGTAACGTGTGTGTGTGTGAGTGTGAGTGTGTACGTAAGCAAAACGTGTCCGTATATTTTAGACACGCAAAATAACAAAAACAAAAATATTGATAGCTGCATAAATTTTTATAGGGAAGAATTAAATCGCTAATTTTCATGACGAGTTGATCAGTATAGAAGTATGTAGGTAGGTATAATAGGTATATATCTTCGCGTAAAAAAATCTTACAACTCTGCTGACTATATATATTCTTTACTGTCAGACTCTCTACCTAAATGGAATGCAGGATCGCGAGCGAGCGAGAGAGAGAGGAGGTAAAACATTATGATTATTATATTGTTTTTTTTTGTTTGTGATTATTTTATTTTATTGCACAACCATTTAATATTAATCGATCGTCGTGACATGTTCTTTGTTAGGGGGAAGATTGTCGTACTTTGCTTTCTTTTCTTATTGTGATTTGTACCTAGCTAAAAAAAATAATGTAAATGTAATGTTTACTACCACCATTGTTTCCTAGACCTGTGGGTATAATAAGGAGTGAGTGAGTGAGTGCGTGTGTGTGAGTGTACATACATCGTAAAAAATTAAGATATTTTACGGCGCATCATAAGTTTGAGTTTTGTTATTTGATATTATTACTATTATTACTATTATTATTATTATTGTATAAAAAAGAAAACAAAAGCTAATTTAAAGCATACTATATTTATATTAATGTTAACATTAATTAATGTATTACTGTCTACTAAGATGTTTATGAGAAAAAGTCTATATAGGAAATCATATACATATAGTTATATCGTGTATAATGTGTAATGTGTGTAAGTAAAGTAAACAGCAGGTAAAGTTAACTATTAAATATTACTATTATTACAGAACGCGCGTATATATGTGTACATGTGAAAACAGTGTATGCGCGTTTATATTAATGTTATTACTATCATGTTACCAATGCAAATCCCGTCTATAAAAGTTAGATGATTTCGACGGGGTTTTATTTTGAAACACTAATTTTAAAAAAGGTGAAATAAACTGCAGTTGAAACGAAACTTGTATCACTTGTTGTTGTTGTCATCATCGCTTTATTTATTTTTTTTATTGTGCATTACACATACGTGTTACACAGGGATATTCCATTGTCCTCATAAAAATGTCCGGGGAGCCTTTGTGAATTTATTGAGGGCACTGTGTTGTACTTTCTTAAAAATTGGATTTCTCTTTACTAAAATTTAAATCTTTTTAAACGGTCTATAATAAGAAAGTGCCATAACTTCAGAGGTAAAAAGGCGGTGAGATGTATTTCATGTCAACCGGCTTGTTAAGGTTGTCATCTAGATTGATGCGGGTCCTCGGTGAGCTTTTCATGTTTTCCTCCACATAAATCGAATTATATTCAACGACATACGTCTTACACTCGTCTATTCATAGAGACTCGACTTTTCGGTAAAATCCCAAAAATCGTGTAATCCCACCAGTCCGTTTGCTCCGAGGGCATTACTCTATATTTCATTTTCTTCATATTCCATAATCCGCTATACGCACAGATGACAATGAAAAACAGGCTTCTCTCTTTCTTATATGATCCCCACCAATATGCATAACAAAAGGGCTAAATCGACGCGAGAATACAAGGATGTACCGATCTAAGGTTCCAGATAAATAGATATCATGTAGATAATATTGGACAAAACTTGGGTAGCCTTTTAGGACAATCTCAACTGCATTATATACATATTATAATGACAATAATGCCACGTATCACATCACCATCATCATATTATTATCAACTTATCAGATAATATGCATGCGTAAAAAAGGAGCAATGAAGAAAAAGCTAAAAAAAAATCCGAGGGAAAACCTGATGGAATGTGGTGACCCATCCCAGCCTGTGTGACGCCTCCAGTTTTTTTATCTTCCTTTCCTTATTAAAGTAGCAGTAGAGCGAGGCAAAGAGCAATGAAAAAGTGTCGTATCTTTTTACATTTTCTCCCTCTCTCTCTCTTACAGTTTGTCATGCCAGCTCTGTTTTTCTGCTTCTTCTCCATGTGTCGCAGAGGCAAACAGAAAGGGAAGTTTTTTTTCAGATTCCATATTATTATTAAGATTCCGTATAAGTTATCCTAAGCAAAGAACATCCACACAGAGATAAAGGGAATGCTGAATTGCTTAGAGATGATGATACTGCTGCTGCTGCTGCAGGAGAGAGAGAGAGAGGCAAGCACAAAAAAGCAACGACGATGCCATGTCAGAGGAAAAGCAGTTAACAAACAACAGCGCATCCGCAGAAGGGCAATAACTAACCCTACCGAATTCCGTATCTCTGATCGTATCTTTACCAGTTCACCCCGCAGGACGTCGTTTTTTCCTGATTCCTATGTACTATAAGTTGGTACAAAACTCAAAATATTTCTACGTACATAATATGCAATATTTTGACTGCATCCCAGAATGATGATGATGATGATGATGATAATAATAATATACATACTTCTACACCAACACCACTTACCATGAACATAATGGTGGTAGTAGCGAGGATTTCTGCCTGTGTGCGTTGAATGGATTCTCAAATCATCGACAACTTTACTGCAACAACGACGTATAGAAGAGAGAGAATTGTGCCTAAAAATGTGTCTTGCATTGCTTATTCACTATCACTGCCACCGATGATCCTGCTGCTGTGTGCTGATATGATGATGTCTCGGTTTTTGAAGAAAATAGAGAGAGAGAAGAGAGATAGAAGATGACGATGATCATGATGATGACGATAATAATAATAATAATAATATGCTGCACTTCTATTTTGTATTTACTACTACTACTACCATCACCATCATGCCAGTACCACATTGCCGTACAACAACCATCTCAATGCTTCTGGGTAGACAGACAGGCATATACGTGATTTGCATACTTTTCACATTTTCCCCGTGACTTTTATTATCTGGCCACATCAACTGTGCATCATCAACGAGAGGAATCCTTCCAAATATCAGTTGAATTTGTACATGGTACCTTTAATAAAAACCACACAATACTCAAAAGATTACACAGGAGAGAGAGAGAGAAAAAAAAATCTTCACCAAGTTTTAGGAACTCTCACACACACACACACAGCATCGGCGATGATAACACGATATTAATATTACTAAACTGTAAAAGTCTGCGGAGGTGATAAAAGTGAGGGGAAAACATTTTGTTATGTACCATTTTTTTATTTTTTGAGAAGAGCTTTGATATAGATTCGGGTTTTTAATTTGAAAAATTGAATTCTTGTTCCGATCCCGCTCACAAGTGGTTTATCATTATCTAATTTTCCGAGGCCAATTTTTTGTGTAACTAATCTGCATGCACCATGTGTTGCAGGAGAATTTACGAAAATTTGAAGTCGGTCCGGAGTGAGTAGAGAGAGAGAGAGGAGAGGAAAATGGAAGGGGAAGGAGAGTGTAGTGGCTCCCATTCGACGAAATATACCCATAGAGAAAAACTTGCGAACAACTCTCGGCGGCTAAAATTACAGGGCATCGAATTCAAAAGGAGTCGTTTGAACGCAAGTCAGTTATGTTGTTGCCTGCATTAAAAGGTAAAAAGAAAAGCGAGAAGCTATGCTATTCATTCGTTGTTGTTGGCTGTTAATATTATTATCATTATTATTACGGGATAGTTTTACCGAAATTGTGGAGATTAAGGAAAGTAGTGAGGATAAGGCAATTTGGCTGTACACGTTAGATAAGTTATTTGGCTTCATCTAGTAATCTTTTTAACGTTCACTCATATGGTGTCAAAGGGAGCGCGAAAACAATACAAATCGTTACAAAGCATGTTTTGATTCACTAATTTATTTGAGAGACTGAAGTGGCTGAAGAATAATTTCCACCGACTAAATTGTACGGTTGCAAGTCCCAATTAAACTGCTACCGGGCAAGTTCCCAGATGTGTTGACGGTTACTTCTACAGGGATACCTGGGGAGTTTATTGAAGTTTTTTTTAAAAAAACGGTTAAAATCTTTTACGTACAGTCCTATTTTTTATCCGAGATACTTCCAAATGCGATTTTGAGAAACGCGTAAAAATAAAATTGGAGATGTGTTGTTGTTGTTGTTGGGTAAGCTGACAAAACAATTAAAATGTATCTATATTCCTCTTTGTATGTGATATACTGGCGGTGTAGGACGACTCGAACAAAGAAAGCCGCCAGGGTAAACATTTAAAACTAAGTGCACATTTTATGGGTTTTAGTGTAAACACTTCGTAATAAACTAACGTCTTGTGTTTGCCACCAGCCTCCACCCTCGTCATCATCGTAAGTCTAGTCGTTGACTCTTCAACTTTGTTTGTCCAAAAGTGGTGGTGTAGAAGGACGGCTGCGCAGTTCAGCGTTAGGGGCACTGGCGGAATTTTGGTGTAATAAATATAACGAAATAGTAACATAACATACTATAGGTATTATTAAAAATTGTATCAGTATCATCCCATAAAATGCATACGAAGTCAACTATACGATTTTCTTATACAGTTTGGTATGATTACACACAACCGCTATTTTATTTAGCTAGTTTGTTTCGAATAAAAAAATATACAGCAATATTTTCGTCATGTTATTTAATTCATAGTGACAAACACAATAAAACGGAGGGATATTTTAATCAAAATATTGTTTTCACACCAGTCATAAATTTAAGATCGATGGTCACGATGTTAAAGTGATGATGATCTTGGAGATATTACCTCTGTTATTTTGCCGACAGTGTGTACCTACATAAAAAAAAGGCTGCAAAATCGGCACCTCTCTCACTCAATAGGAAAAACACTGCCTGCCTGTAAACGAGATCGAAAAAAAAGGATCCTCCAACCAAGACCACTCTTCTAGACAGGGAAAATTTATACACTATATATACACTATACACACACAACAGCCTTCCGTATTTTTCTGTTATAACCCCACAATTTATTTCAATGTACTCAACATGACTGAAAGAGCCAATCTTTTCACAGAAAACAATATATAATATCATCATATTCGTATATATTGTTCTTGTCGTCCATTATAATGTCGATGAATCTCTTGTCTGTGTGTGTGTGTGTGTGTGTGTGGATGATCATCATCATGATGACGATGATTGCATTGGATGTAATATGTATTCATCACACGAAGGAACTCATTTCCACTCACACTCAATTTACCTTGAGCTCACAAAGTGTCGGCATAAATTCTTATGCATGAGCAGTGCACACACATACACACACACCCGAGAGAGGAGAAAAAAATCCCTTTTTTAAAAAAAAACTATACGTGATATAGTTTACCATGTGAAATGGTGCTATAAAACGTGCTCGACTTAATATCAGAGTTGGGAGAGATAGTTTGTAATATTAATGGGCTGCTTTATATTATAAAACGTAGATATATACACACACATATCGATATACAAGCAACAACTGATATACATTTTATGCATGCACATTTTATTATAAGCTGTGCTGCCATTAAGTCCACTGCCACACCGACACTCAAACTCTTTACTCGGTGCGAGTGCAACAAGAAAATTATATCGTAATGATGTGAAAAAATGGCTGGAAGCTCTGACTCCTCCGTTGGTGTTTTTTCACTCAGCTCATTTTAAATTTCAGCATCACCAACAATATCCATACGTTTTTATGCCAATATCATCAATTTACTCTCCGAATTACCAGGCGGCTTTGCCCGTAAACATCCTCGAGTAAAAACTGTTCAAGTTCATAAACATAAACGTCCCATGCTCCACATTTTTATATACACCTCAATCGTCGTCGTCGTGCAAGGAGAGAGAGAGAGAGAGGGACGAAACGAACGACGACGACGATGACGATACGTAGTGTAAAGACGATCCCACCTTTTGAATCTGCGTTTTAGCACTTTTCCCTCTTCTTGCGCTGATACGTAGAATGCGAGTGCCATAAAAGATTATAGGACCGATGAAATTGTTATCAGCAGCAAGATTTATCTTGGGTCTTCAACAGAACAATTTTTTTGCGAGATATTTTTTCCAACGAATTATTATAATCTTACTGAAAGTATTTACAGGAAATTACTGCACGCTACAGGAATGAAAGATGTTGTTAGTCGTACCTGAAACGCTTCAAAATCTCTTTTCGCGTCACCATCATCCTCATCATCATCATCCTCCTCCTCAACTTTCTTTAACGTTACAACATTGTTGACCAGCACGATTCATCGTTAAAAAAAGTTGCAGGGTTTTAATTTATGATTTACAGTGGCAGAGTGCATGGCGTGTAGATAACCAAAGCTGGATCTACTACTACTACCACTACTACTCCTTATATACAACAGAACAATTTTTTTGCGAGATATTTTTTCCAACGAATTATTATAATCTTACTGAAAGTATTTACAGGAAATTACTGCACGCTAAAGGAATGAAAGATGTTGTTAGTCGTACCTGAAACGCTTCAAACTCTCTTTTCGCGTCACAATCATCCTCATCATCAACCTCCTCCTCAACTTTCTTTAACGTTACAACATTGTTGACCAGCACGATGCATCGTTAAAAAAAGTTGCAGGGTTTTAATTTATGATTTACAGTGGCAGAGTGCATGGCGTGTAGATAACCAAAGCTGGATCTACTACTACTACCACTACTACTCCTTATATACTTTATGAAGTACCACGTCTCCTCTCTCCACTCTTTGATCGTCTTTGATCCAAGTTTATATCTACCACCAACAAGCAACAAGATCAACATCAACTCCCGTGATAATAACACCAGTCACCAGCAAGTCCCTGTGTGTAGTAAGCGTTGGCTGAACACTGAAGAAGCACCGCCGCCGCCGCCGCTCTATAAAAGAATACACATAATCAATCCTGATGGTTATCTATTACAAAAGCGCACCGAAATGTAATATTAGTCAAATCTTCGTTTCCTCCGCGCACGAAAATCCCATTAAAAGTGCAAAATGGAGTCAGAAGGTACCTACTCTCCCTGTTTCCTTGCTACATACCTCGTTAAGCCTAATCATATTCATCCTACTGGCTACCTCAGATACTTAATCGAATCCATGTCATGCCGCGACAAATTGTTCTTGTGTCTCGAATTGTGAATACGCTTGTAAATGAACCTGTACACACACCACCCCACCACCACCACCACCACCACCACCAACTTTCTAAAGGGCTTCTCTCTCCTTTATATCTCAGCTTGTCAGGGGAATTGTGAAGTGATCGAAAATGCAAAGGTGTTCTGACGGCTGTCAAGTTGTGCTCATTAGTAGGTAATTAGTAAGAGCAACGGAATCTTTAAAAATTTAAATCAAGAGGGTAATAAGCTTAATTAAAACCCTACAAAAGAAAGTATCAACGTTATCCTCTCGTCAATATTCGAACTGTACGGTTGGTTATCCTATATCCCGCCTCTGTCGTCAGCCTGATTTTCGACGCATAGCAAAATAGCCAGCCATCCTGCAAACTGCCATACATTATTTAAGCCCAAGAGCGAAACAATTTTCCACGGACTTGACGAGTCATAAATGCTATTGAAAGGTTATGACAAGCAGAGGGTGATCCCATTCGAAAAGAGGTGTCAGTAGTCTGTAGGTGAAAGCTTCAACAGCTCAGCGCCCACAGCCAAAGGTCGAGATTTGATTTATGGAATACATTTTTATGGGTAGTCTTTATTTTGCGTCAGCACATACGTATCGTTTTTTCAGAGGCGACGATCGCCAGCGTATATACATACATACACATTTATTTTCACTCGCTGTTTTTTTTCTGCCAGGGGAATGGTGTGACTTACTTGCAAATAAACAAAGAAGTGGGGACGACGACGACGACGAGGATGATGATGATGACCACATCGTGAATGATATAGGTACTTTGGCAAAAAAATGGTTTAGGAACATGAAGCCACCTTTCCACTTGATTTCAGCCATCATCGCATGTCATATTTTATAATATATAATGCACACTAGCGCAGTACAGTTTTCTTTTTAATTCACACATGCCCCATGCACAATAACAGACAGTGTTGAACACCACTCATCGACGGCATTTTCTACATTGTGTGGAGCTGCACAGTGCACACACACACACACACACACACAACAGTCATCAAATTATACCGTGAGTTGTTCACAGATAAGCTAGATGCAATGGGGTTGGCGCATAAACACAAAGAAACTGCGCTTCTTTACCGACAGATATTTTTGCCGAGTGAATGCAAAAACTGTGATGAAAGGTGTGCCGCTGTTGTCATAAATTGTGGAAAACATATAACAACATATATGCAATCTATTATACTTTTACACTCTGAATTCCAGGATTACATGCTGGTGCAGGTTGCGAGCAAATCTTAAAAATATGAGTAGGTAGTCCTCTCTCTCTCTCGTCATCAAGAACGATACCCCACCAGGTATGGTGTACGTATGAACGATCGTTGAAAGAAAATGTGTGTGTGTGTGTGTGTGTGTGTGTGTGCGCTATATGCGCATATATACGTAATATTTTTTGCAAGTGCAAATTTTTCTAATTTTCTTCACAGATTATAATCTTTTTGAGTGATTAATGTCTGTAATGGATTGGCCTTGATTGATTTATTACATTTTTCTTGACCAACATATATATTCTTCGCTGAGGAAAAAAAACTCGTTCTCACCTGTCAGATTTGTATGCGGCAACAGCTTTACCATAAAAATTATCCCCCTGCAAAATGGGAAGAAACTAAAGCAGTTGCTCTGCTCAGTTCATCACATCGCGCGCAGGGAAATTTTGATGGAACCAAAACACTCATTCGTCGTGGGCATTGCTGTTGTTGTTGCTGCTGCTGCTGCAGTTATTGTTGTTATTATTATTTTTATGATGACTTGTAATTTTCCTAGTAAAGTTCAATTATCCTACAATTTCAATACCTCATGAATACATCAGCAATTAAATTTAAGGTAATATATTAACCCGTTCAATTAATGAGCAATAACAAAAATACGCAATATATGTTGGCATCTATGGCACAGTCAGCTAGTCCTTGAAAATGTTACGCCGTTGTTGCAACAAACTATCAATGATGATCGTCTGGGCAGACATAATTGCATTTTGATGTAGACACCATCTTATAATCAAGTTTCGGTCCGTTTTTTTTCGCATTTTGTACAACAAGCTATCTACCATGTTCAACAAAAATGCACAACAGTATCCTGTGATTACGAGAGGGAGAGGGGGAAACAAGAGAGCTCTTTTCAACAAATATATCTCCGTCGTTTTATACCATTTGCCCATTACTCAATATCATCATCAGCAGCGAGGGGGTAGAGAGAACGTGAGATTTCTCACCTAAAAAGTCAATTTCTTACGTTTTGTGAATGATTCCTTCCATTACACCTTCTCCGCTCGGCACCTTTTCATAACACCTTTGCGGGAAGTAATTACTTGCTTTCAATTAAAAACAATATTAGTCTTGTTCCTGTGGCGTGTTGGAAAATATATATCTTTCAAAAACTCTTTGGTGAGGAGGATAATATGGGAGAGGTGAAATGGGGATATGTGTACCATTTACCTAAAAGTACAGAGATAAAGTGTACTCGACGAGAGAGAGAGAGAGAGATAGCAACTGATGATTGTGCTATGCCTTACAAGGGCTAAATTGTGGGGACGCTATAACACAGGCCGGCAATATACAACAAAGTATGGGAGATAAAGGTGCGCTGAACGTGGTCGTCGGACTGCTTTCCATTTTCAAAGGGAGATGATGAGTTGAGAATGAGTTTGGGGGAGGGAATTCATCTTGTCATAATTTTTCAAGTCTAAAGTGCCGAGGAAATGAAGTAAACTAAATACGCTTTTAACGTTCCCAAAAATCGTTTGAAACTTTAAAATAAAATAAATATTGTATGCGCTGACCCAAGACTAGGCATTTAAATCATTACCAGAGCCGTGGAGAATAACGCGCGGTGTTGTAGATGTAATATATGTGTATACATACCTCCATGCATATATAAAATGTGGGAGGTAATGGCCCATCATATTTGGTTATAATGAACTCTTTTCGGGACTGAGTGCGCGGTGTAATATTTAATTATCAGTGTGTATAGTTGTTACTGCGTTCAGAAATGTGTACACGTTACACCTACAATGTGCATACATTATTACAGAAATCCGTATAATGTGCAGGGGTTTACTATATATGTACGTTTTGTAGAGGGTTCCCATTATCTACACGTATGGTATGTAATAACATGTTTTCTTGACTCAACACATGCTTAAAAATTCAATATTACTACATAGAGAGAGACACTGGCAGACTTATCGTCCGTGTGTTTTCCTGCTACAAATTCCGACGTTGGCATAATCACATGTAATTTCTCATTCATTAGGTAATTTATAATAATCCATTCTCGGCATGGGAGATCACAGGAAGCAAAAACCAGTGTATTAACAATCCTAAATCTAACACCACACGCAACGCGGCACCGCCACCGTTCCACCACCGTCAACGGAGTTGCATATATGAAGTGTGTGCATTTTTATTTAGGACTAGCTAGTCTGGTACTGTATAGTTTTCTTTGGGGCCTTCCGGCCGTCCGTCTGTTTGACCGTAAAAACCCTAGAAAGGTGGATTTCGAAATTTTGTTTTTTACAATCGAAATCTTGGGATCCATGTCTCGGCGACGTTTGTGGATGGGTTTACGACAACCCATCCGAGAATGATGGGAGGGGTGTAAAAATCAAATAAACTCAAATTCGGAGTACAGATAGATGTGGGCTATATAAGTAATTCTGCCAAATTTGACCTCTGGTATACGTAAAAACATTGTCTTGCTTCTCACTTCAAGATGTTAAGTCCTTGTGGAGTTGGGTTTTCCACAATCGACTCGAAATAAGAGCGTTCAGATACATGAAAACGACATGACTTTATGCTGCAGCGATCACGTACGTTAGAAATATAAGACTACATTTTTAAACTTTGAATTTTGGTGAACAGCGTTTCCAAATGATCCTCCAAAAGAGAATTTGCAGTCCCCCTTTGGACGATAACATAAATGGTGAGCTGGTCCTACATTATATTTGTCAGTTTTTATTTTATTCCGTATTACTTTGTATTACTCGCAGGAACCCTGTTGTATATTAAGTATTTACCTCGACGCTGGAGAGTCAGACTTGGAGGAAAACACCTTTGTTCCTTCTCGGATCACCGTCAGTTTTTACCACGGTTTCCACACTTGGTTTTTAAATTTTTCACCCCACATGATTAGTGGCATTAATGATAGAGCGTTCGTACGTTGCTATATGGCAGAATTTGTACCTATATGTGAGCGCCAAGAGAGGAAAAGGGAGAGAGAGAGAGAAAGAGAGGCGCTGAGCTGCAACTTTCAAGTTGTAATAATTGTAATCCTTGTGAAGTCGTAAATGGTGCCACCTCACCACCGAAGAAAATCAGGTGGCATGATATGCCAACATAAATCAACATCCCTCCAGTTTTAGTTCCGTCCATTTATTTCATGGTTACTTGAGCTGCCAACTGGACCCGTATTCTGTGTTCCCCTGGGTTTATTATCAACCCTTAGCACTCAGGGTACCCCGGTAGGATAACCTTAATTCACATGATTTATCCTACCCCAGT
>JAHZNE010004312.1:0-14476 GCA_027744055.1 Callyntrura sp. NNG-2020
CAATGTTTTCACTAATGTAAACATTAAATAGACAAATAATTAAATGACAATTAAAAATTTATACAATTGCACGCAAATTGAACATTAATTAATTTCATATCGACATTTTGAATACTATCTTATATATGTCATATTTGCTTACGAAATTTGAACAGGTATGTCTCTCGCTGTATTAGTATTTATTTGCAAAGCGTTTTCACCAAATCATCTTACAAATCCTTGTTTGCATATCACATTAAAAACCATTTCGCAATTATAGCCAATCGCAATCCCATTACATATTAGAATGAAACGTTTATATATACTAACTCAATACTAAATATTCAATTGATTGTTGTTCTTGGAAAACAAATAATTATTTCTTTCTACTATAAGTTACGCTTCATTAATTGCGTTACTTTGTATATTTGTACACAGTTTTAATAAAATGTTGAGAGATTACCTGGAAAAAGCAATTTCAGGATATAACCTGTCGCGTAAATCTCTAGTAGAAGCTTCTCAACTGAATTAGAACTGTATTGGTAAGTGCTAAATAAATATAATTCCTTGTGGAAATCCTCAAGGGTTTTTAACCGTCCGAGCTTTTTCCCTTCTCGTCAGTTCATTGGTAACAAATTGTATGATGTAATATCTCAGATGAGAACCATTATACGCAATTCATAGCTTGCTTGCCGAAATTAAATATTTACCAAAATATTGAAAATTAATTAAACAATTGGATAGACCACGAGAGAAAAATTATTTAATCTTCACCACTATTCACTGTTTTTGCTTGTAACAAACCCACTTATCAGAGCTCAAAGAAGATAGAAACAATTGAACTGGAAGAAGGGAGTGTATTTGGCAGACAAGTTTAAATTATTGCTAGAACATAATATACGCATTACGCGTCGAGCTATCGGTCTCAAAAATGTTTTCAGAAGATGTTCACGTTTTGCTGTACGTTTTTCTCCATGGGCTTATTGTGACTGTTTTTGGTATCGAAGATTGGCCCCGTATTGATATTTTTAATTGGGTTGATCAATGTACCAACATATTCTTGCGTTTACAACCACTTGAGAAAAATATTTCTTCGCAAAGTTCCTTAGGACTTCAGGACTGGAAATGGCAAAACTGCGTGTATTCCGGTAATTGCATTTCTCTGACTGTCAACAAAAATATTACTCGGCCTCCATTTTTCAGTTTGCCGCTCTTTGAAATCAGTAGTCCAGAAACTGATATCAAACAAAAATATGAAAGCTTTGTTAAATTTGCAACTGATTTGAACAACATGTTAACAACAGTTCTAAACATTAGCCGACACAGCATCGCGTGCACCATTCAGTATCCCAGTTTAGAATTGGAAATAATTACAGGAGAATGGCGTTTATCAACGGTAGATACATTTTTCGTAACTAAACTATGCAAACTTAAAAGTTCGTCAACCCCTTCCTACCTTTCATACAATAGCCATATTCCCATTACCCTTTTCACCCAACTCAAAATTCAATTTTATGTTGCCAACCCGCACAAATTTCAATATAATAGTAGTTTCTGTGCCTGGGAACTTCATTCATCACGGTTCGTTTGATATTTCGGAGACGAAGACCAGTATAAAAGTATTTTCGCATTTTCAACAAGACTATTCGTTCTTGCCAGTCCTTCTTACAACAATCAACACCTCTAATCACTGGACAAATCTGGATGATTTTTTCAATTCGTATGCACACGGTAACTTGAAAGAAGCGCCAAAAAATCATTATTCTTTTAAAAGATTTCGAGAATCATTTGGAAAATTTCCCAAAACCATCATGGAAATAGCAAGCGAATTTCTAAACTGCACGTTTGAACCTTACCCCTGCGTCAACTCAATCCGCCGTCCTAAATTTTACGAAAGATACGCGGAAAATCAAAAGTTCCTACCATACGGTAAACAAATCACTGAAACTGGATTAAAATTCTTCTTTGCGCTTGGATCTAGTTCTTTGTCAAATGCCGATATTGACTCGATGTTTCACTCCCTAAATTGGCGAATCTGGTTGCTATCCAGTACTGTATTTGTTAGCATATTTGTAATAAATGGTGTAAGCGCTTTTGCAGTTACTAGATATATTGGCGGTCTACAGCGCTTTGCATTTTGGCTATTTGGTGCACTATTGGAACAAGACAGCGGGGATGGGTGGATAGATGGTGCTCGCAGCAAAACATCTTCATGGCTTGTTCTACTATGGATATGGTTCACCCTATTATTGAGGAACTTCTACACATCAACATTATATTCCGATATTACAACACCCACCGACCCTACATGGATTCCAAAGTCAATTACACAATTACTCAATCCTGACGTTAAAACAGAAGGATTTGAAGTATTATCGATGATAGGCAGCGATTTTGGGTTCCAATGGACGACTAATACAATATTATCTGATTTTAGAGGACATGATATTGATATTCACATGCTACTAAAACCGATTCTAGATATATTTGAGAATATTACGTGTATTCCGGAAATGGACATAGATACAGACCAAGAAGACCTAAAGGCTTTCATGGGCTTTGGATCAGTCAAAGTAAAATTACCAAGAAAAAACGCAACTGGTATAAACAAATCAAAGAATTCTTACTTGTTCTTGGGCCCCAACACTAATGTAGCAATTTTATCGTCAAATTACGATAATTTGCATTGCGATTTGATGCAGCTGCTACTTCCGTTGTTTGGAGGCCGCACCATATATGCAAATGATGAGGAGCCATTTTTTCAGGACCCCATGTTGTACAGGGTTGGCGTGAACACATTCTATACGGAGATGGTACTTCAAGTCATTGGAAGGCTTTACAGTTCTGGTGTGGCTTACTATTTGAATGACATTATCAAAAGGACATTTACCCTGGCGACGTCTTTAAAGTTTCAGCTATACACGATTGAGACCAAGGGAATAATAAATACACAGGCTTACGTCAGACAATTTGTAGAGAAAGCGGCCAAAGGAGTAAAACATCTGGGCAAAAATGTGAAACATAGAAAAGTAGCACGTGAAATGTTGAACATTTCTCAAAATGAGAATTTACCGGGAGTTTCATTGCAGGATACAATTGTTTGCTGGAAGCTGTATTACATAGTTATGATAGTTGCGAGTATACTGTTTTTATTGGAACGCTGGCATATGTTTTTAAAACGGGGTTTCTTCATTTTAAGTTATTAAAGTAGTATATGTATTTTAAGATAATATGTGTAGAAGTAAAAATGTTTTGTTGTACAATGAATTTTCATTGGCAGCATTAATAAGATTACTTCTAATAAGTTGTATTTGCATATCATTATATTATAATGTACGGTAGTTTAATGTTTTGAAAAATTTCCCAAGTTATAAGTTAATATATGCATTTATGCGTAATGCTATTTCATAAAAAGTTAATGTATGAATGCTACATACGTATGCATCAAGTGTTGTTGGATGAAAATAAAATGATAAATATCACATATTTGTATATGGTGCAGTGCAATTTTATGTGTAATTAACAGTGTTTACTAATGAATTAATCATTTTTTCAAATTGTCTGTCATGTTTAGTGTACTAAACTATTATTGAAGTATTATTATTATTAGTGTCAAAAATATTAGAGACACTTAATTATAATTGTATTGTACTATATATAGTCAACACATGCCACTTCTTCTACAAACACCTAGAAACGTATTTGAATGCATTTGGTTGTTGTAATAAATAGCTCTCAAGTTAAATGTTTCTAATAATAATTTTTAAAATTCATAAATGTGTAAGCCAATAATTAAAATCGGCTACAAAAGTATCTTACACACATGTCTACAAAAACAACTATAAAAACAGGTACATTTATGCATGACCACATAAGACATTGCTGAATATTTACAAATTTGTAATAGGTACTCCAAAGTAATTACCAGACTCGTTTCTCGTATAATTATGCATTTCATCAATAAAAACAAAATTTATGCATGTGCTACATCACACGATTGCTTATCTATATCATGCATATTAAACTGTGTTCCACAACGGAAAACATGTTTAAGCTCTAGTAGATTATATCATCTTGGTTGTGTTGGTAACCAGACCTTCCCCATTATAAATATCTTAAAAAGAAAGTAATTTGTACCTCACTTTTGAATACTTGTTTAATTAGGACAACTATGTCGCTACTTCAGTCAATTTTAGTTGATTTGTTTCCACGAAACCATTACATCATTTTTTAAATAATCTAAAATCTTTCTGTCTGATCCTAATCAGCTACAGGATCACTTCACAAGTTCCCAAAGAAAGCAGAATAGTCTGCTTTCTTTTAAAATGAGTGTGTTGATAGTCGTGAGCTTGTAGTAATTTTTAAAATGCATTGTGACCCACATCGTTATTACAAAATAAATGATTAAGAAATACGCTAAAAAGTTATTCAACAACCGTGTCACTTTTATTAAGCATTTTTTACTAAAAAATATACATAAATATCATGAGAGCATTTCAATGAGAATAACTCTTCTTGAAATTAATTACTAATCATTTATTTTTAAAATACGCTATCCCACTTCTACTTCGTCACCGGAGGACCGTATGCACTTTTTCAGGGCGCTGTTCCATATCATGCCATCATGACAAGTGTTTCCGCTCACTTTACTCACCACATCGGCTGCTCAAACCCAAATAAATTAAAAAAATAAAATTATTACAATTCATGAAGATTATTGTCAACTAACATCAACTGTACAACATGAAATGTTGAATGTTTTAACTTCCTGAAAACTTACAGTGACAGCAGTACAACACAAAATGGAAGATTATTAAAGATATCAACACTTTGACAGTAGGTAACATATTGACACTTTATTGACTTTAAATATCAGGTTTGCTACACGAATTTCGCTGGTGCACATATAATATTCCTTTAATTGTCCGCGTACTTTCGGAATTATTTTTCCAGAATGAAAACTAAACGTCTACCCGACAACCTACCACACATTGAATTTAACAAACGAGCGATGATATTTGATTTCTTTACTGTATTAATTTCCCATTATTTTTTCAACATGAAATCTGTCAAACACAAGAAAATTGCACTTTCGATTCATAGTTTTTATTGTATTTAATTTTTTACCCGCACTAGTAAGTCTAAATGTATTGTACTATGAAGTTGAGGAAAAAACGTTCAATCTAATCAACGCGAGTGAACGTCCCAATATAAAATGAAAAACGCTCTTTCAATTTTTGTTTACTTTTCCTTTGGCAAAAGTGGTCTCTCCACTGATGACAGTTGTAACTCGTTTGAAAATAAACCCATGTAAAAAGTGAGAAGAATACCAGTTATTACTTTGTCACACGGAAACACGAGCTTGTTGTGTGCGAGTCTCTGATTGAAAATTTTACATTTGATATTTTCATACGAAAAAGTGCTCCTCGCAGAGATTCTTACTCGGCGTCTACTACGAAACACACGACGACCTTTTTCCAGGTAATGCCTTGCAGTATGATGGGTTTACAACGTAAACAAATTTTTGATTGGGAACGCATTCCCGTAATATCTGCAAACGAAAGTTATATTGCTGTCCACCAGACAAACTAGTTTTTGTCGAAGGTCATTAAGGCGAACATTATCATACATCGGTTTGGTCACAGTAGCATCTAGTTTTTTAGTGCTTCAAGCAGAGGAACATTGATTTATAAGATATTAGGAGGGTTTTATATAGCCAGTTTGAAAATACAATAACAAAAGAACCAGTCTTGAAATTAGCATACTGTGTTGGCGGGCAGTAATTGTTTTAGCAAGCTGAAAGGCAAAGTCCCAAATCAGAAAGATGAAAGGTAGAAGAATGGAATTTTTGATAAAAACAAATAATTATATTGTGAAGGTCAATTATGAATACAGGGGTCATACTGACTGTTAACATATTAATAATTATAGATATGAGTTTTATCAAAGATTCTTGAACAGTGAGGCGTATGTTTAAACTAAATTGCCGCTGGGATACCACATAGGTCAATATATCTAGGCCAACCTTAATCTTCACATTTTTATTTGTTGCACCATAGTATGTATTGTAGTAGATTTTAAATTTTGACCCACAAAATAAATACTTTTCCTCTGTGAAATTTATCTATTATAAAATCAGATCTAACCATTAACGCTGACTTCAAGCATTAAAATATGATTTCCCAAACAGCGTTTTGGTAAGAGAGATATGTTCAAGTGCTTACCTAACTTGATTAAATTTGAACTGACGATGAGTCGAAAAAAATGTAGATGCTGTTGCATGCACGAACGAGTGTGAAAAGTACATAGAGGCACCCAAATTTTTTTGCCACTTATCATCCCTCATTTTATGTTGTAATTGGTGGGTTATGTAATGTTAGGTTAGGGTTCATTTATATTAGGGTTAGGTTAGGTACACAAAAAGCTTGGGTGCGCTTATCAGGTGTAACTCTTACTCTCCTTATGCCTCTAGGTATAATTTGTCCTGCACGGGCAAACAGACAGGCGCCAACAACAATAATTTTGCAGAATTCAGTTGTATCTACGATAGATCTAGAGATTATTTGGGTACCCGTAGTTGCTTTATTCAGATAATACCTATTTGGTAATCTCTCCTGATTGCAAATGTTCTGTTGACTTCGGTGCATGCATTTATCTTTAAAAATGAACTGCAAGTATGCAATTAAGTAAGTATTTTAAGTAGCTTATAAAACTTACATTTAATGAGCCTACAAATGATCACATAAATAATGCTATATGTCATCCATTTTAATGCAAGAGAAAGAACGATTGTGCTAGGAATTAGTTAATGCGTTTTGTTTTTTACTCTATAGAACCGACGAGGTCTTTTAAATATAGTACATGTTGTGAATAAGCGATCATGTTACACGTGTCTGTATGTGGGCGCGTGTCTCGTAAAAAGTTCGTGTCTATTAACTCATTTTCAGTCTACTATGTTGTCAGTTGATGTCGGAGGTGCACATACTAATGCTGGCAATGTTCGGGTACATCCTAAAAAGTCGGGTTTTTGGAAGTCCTAAAACCCGTCACCATAATCACATGAGACGACCTGTTTACTAGAACGCCGGATACCCACCGTATGACACCGTTGTCTTCATACGCCTGTTGATCATCAGTGAGTTCCTATATTTCCCAGTTAAAATATTTCCATATTATTACGTACGACAGAAGTTTATTATGTCATATATCTGAAGCCATATAATTCATGTGTGGTGCTTTGACAAGCAGAAGTGACATTAATTCAATGTGTTTTTAATTTTTAAAGGGATTTCAGGTTTTTGTACCTACGGTGACAGAAAAATTATACAAGTTTGCAAGATTTATTTCACCCTTATTTCTGACTGACTGTCATTCCGCCTGTCTGTGAATTTTTTATTCGCTTATACAAAAAGGAAATTATTTATTTTCACACTTCTTCACTATTTGTGATCGTTGAGCCAAAATTAGATTTTCTTGGAGATTAGAGTATTACCAGTGTAATACTATTATTCAAAAAAGTACTAACAAAGTTTTAATTGTTTTTGTAGTATTTGTTTTCAGATTCTGTAACAGGTAGATTGAATTAAAGGTAACTTGAAAGAATAAAATTATCAAATTAATGCTGGCAATATTCTCTCCCACTTTCTGAAATACCTCGGCATGTCAGCAAAAATAAAAATTTTATCTATAGTGTGAATGTCGAAGCAGCAGTAAGCATTTGAAGCTCCCTTTATTACGTCATTTCCTCTTTTATATCATAAAACGTAATTTGGCATATTGGACAATACCAAGAGCATGATGAAATGCAAAATCTATATTGTCTTAAGATGATTGGCTCAACGTTTAAACTTTTGTATTAGCCTTTTATTACTCATTAATGAAACTGCTAATTACAAAACAGCACAACCTACTCTAATTTTATGATACATCATTAAAAATAAGATCACCTTCTACCTCACCATAATTTACGATCTCATTACAACCCAACAGTGTGTCGCACCCGGGTATAAAAGGAACGTTGGTATCCTCCATCCTCATTACTACTTCACTCATTACTTATTGAGACAGAAGCAGCATTACCATTTTCTTTTTTCTCTAAAAATGAATTTCTTTGGTGTTTTCACCTTCGTCGCTATGGCTGTTGTTGCCGTTGTAAGACTGTATTTTATTGATCTAGAGAGAAATAGTTACCAAATAGATTTACGTATGTGTAATTTAATTTTATTAAGTTGTTTTAAATGTTCTATATTTTTCCTTTTAGAGCGCCAACACTAACACAAATAGCAACAACGGGGATGCCATTAAGATTCCAAGACCAGAAGGACAGTGACAAGTCTAACGGGCAGGCAAAATTTTATTTTTTCAAAAATTATTTTTTACTTTACGTAGATGGGTAATCCATTAACTATTTCCTGTTTATGTGTAAATTTGGCAAATGTAAATGAAAAATTAATAAAAGTAATATGGTAAAAACATAAAATAAAATAGCCAATGATAATTACGATTTTTATTAAAAAGTACAAGTGGGGCTTTTGAATACTATGACTAAACTGTACATTAAATGACAATAATTTTAAATTCTATTCTAACATTCGGCAAAGTTATCTCTTAAACGAACAGGCAAACATTTTTTCACCACAACCAGATATACTCTAAAAATCACATGAGTCATATTTAGGCAATTACCATAGCTATCTATTGGAATCCTTCAGATCCATTTCATGAAGAAATGCAAAATTTTGGAATTCATCATCACAATTAGAGCACAGGCGTCACCTTCATCTGGTTGATTTCAGAGACAAAAATGGCAGTCTACCTACACGTAAAACGGGTTTTCATGATAATTTCTTTGTGCCTGAGTATTATAACGAATAGGCAATATGCAGACACCTCATTATGCATTTCCTAATAGTGAATTCGGTTAGCCAGTGAAATAACTGTAATTTTTATTATCTATTCTCCAATGTACACAACTGCTTTTGGAAGTTAGATTCCAAAACGCTTATAGATATATTCAATTTCGACAACAATTAGTCATCCCACTTCCAAATCGTCGCCGCCGGACTGTATGCACTTTTTCAGAGCGGTGTTCCATATTGTGTCATCAGAACAACTGTTTCCGGCAACATTACTCACTACGTCTGCTGCAAAAGTTCATAGAAGCAAAATTTAACATTTAAATCATTCCGCCAACACAACACATCTGTAGAGGTATTAAATCGCTTAAAACTTACAGTGACAAAAGTACAACATCATATGGAAAATTATTAAACACAATATTATATTAACTGCTGGTAGCATATTGAAGCTATTTTGTATATGTACACAAACACAACAAAATAATGCAAGGTTACATATCTTGAATTGTCCAAACTATAACTATTGTTCCTTTGCAAAATCAAAAGTAAAACGCCTTCCCCAAACCTGTAGTTCGAACTAGGTAGTTTTGAGTATAACGTTACTCCCGATATGTTGGTATTCAATTTTGGACCGTGTTCAAATTTTTTTTATTAATTCAATGGAGCAAAATAAAACTGAATGAATGCAATAATAAATTATAGGTTATCACTTATGCTTATCACGAATGAAATCACGTATGTAGAGATATTCAACTATATTAGCACTCAACTTGAACGTCTTGAACGACCACACTCCAAATATAAAATGAAGCACGTCTCTATGCTGTAGTGGTGTCCGTGATTCCAATTATAATATTTCCAATTTGCCATGCACTTTTTTGTTGTGACGCAAGAAAAACTAATTCGGAAAAAAATATGCACATCTGACGTCTACCACGGAGTGACCTTTTTCCAGCTAGCAACATTTTTAAAAATTTTAATCTTTAACTTATGCCCGTATTTTGATTGGCAGCGAATTCAAAAACAATGTAAATTGCTACACAAACAAGTTTTCATTAGGTGGGCACTGGGCAGTAAAAATGAGCATAATGTAATACTGATTGCCGCAGTATCAACAAGTTATGCAGTGCTTCAGAGAGAGAGAGAAAAACCATTTTATAAATTTACTATGTCGTTTTTATGCTTTGAAAATCTGAGAACCGGTCCAGGTAGTATTCAATCATGTCAACAATTGGCGAGTTGTCACTGAAACCCGGCAGGCAAAACTCAAATTAAGGGGTGTAGGTACAAAGCATAACAGGAGCTACCGATTTCGGGAGCCTCACGTTACTACCAAGAGTTATACCGCTTACTATTGGTAAGCATGTTTTCAAATTATTATAAAGTCGACATTCCACGTAAATCCTTAATTTAAAATGGTTAATAAGAACATAAATTAATGTAGACGTCACTAACTGCAATTCCTAAATAAATCTGTTGTCCGACCTAACGACCTTCAGCGGGGGGTGGTAGTTCCTAGACAATAAAACTAGAAGGATATACAAACTCTGAAAAAATGTATTCCACATTCCACAAGTCCACATCCACAATTAAGAATCGATTTAAATTGTATTTGATATTGATGGCGATATGATTGGAGTCAAATTTATGCCAATTTAAAAAGTGTCAGATACTTAACTAGTAAGAGATGTAATTACTGTATTACGTCGTTAAATACAGTATTGTGTCTGTGACTTAATAACGTTAATTGTAGTCACCATGCTCACACCAGCCAAATTAATTTAGTCATCAAAATCAATGTTAAAATTTAAAAGCCATGAAGGACGGCATAATTACGGGATGTGCGAGGATGCTGGAATTCCCAATTGTGCTAACGAAAACCAATTAATTACCCAGCCAGGGCAGGTCTAGTCAATATTTATATTTGCACGTGGTCATCCTAATTTGTTTGATATTAATCTTGTTGCAAGTCATTAACGCTGCATCGCATAAATGAATTTAAAAAACAAACTTGCACTCAACGTGGATTAAGCTGTGATTTATGAAGGAAAGTCTTCAAATTTAAAATGTCACTATTTTCCTTAAGTCAGGTAATTTATGTCTAGTTTTTCATCCACAAATAAATGACAATAATTCATTATGACTTGTATACAAGCTGATTTAGCATTGTTTTGCTACTTGCCGTGTCAAGATCAAAATAGCCCGTTTGATTTATTTCCAACTTGTTTCAACTCTCTGTGATCGTGGGTCATGTATTATTAATTTAATAGTATTCGTAATACGATATGTCTGCTAAGGATGTTTACACTTGTTAGACAGTAAGAGAGACTTTATCAAAAATTATAGCTTCACACTTTACATTTGTTTATCATATGGTTGTTATCACGAGCCAGTATCATTTGGAGCCTCCATATTTTCATGTATTATTACCACAATTAATATAAGACTTGATAGATTAGACTAGTGCAATATTTTGAAAATTTTCGAAAAAATTCCTATTTGACAATATGGGAAAATCCTTATGGGATTTACAATGGAAAACTAATAGCGAGAGGAGGACTTTTTACTATTTTTATAGGGAAATTGATTTTCAAAGAATATATGCATAAGTATAATATACCTTTAAACATGTACTTAAGGAGCATTCCACATTGCAATTTTTTTTATATACAGCGTCTATCATAAAAAAATGCCATAAATTTGAAACGCTATAAAAAAATTCAACGAAGAACATTCAATTCGTTGCTGTGCGTGTGTGTAAGGTATTTATCAGTAGGTAACGGTAGGTACCGTCATATCGTCATCATCGCCACCTGCATGCAATAATGCAATGCACGCACGGTCGGTCGTCACGTCACATACCACACACGGTATGCACCATGCAGAATATGAAGCAAACGTGCACGGATATAAAACTACAAAAAATCTTCCCTTTCTCGCCTCGTTGAACCTCAAAGCATTTTTTTCCACTTTCTGTTTGTCAGACCAGCAAACAAATAAATACGCCAGCTCAGCTGTGTGCTTTTGCTGCTGCTGCTATTGCATTGTAAAAAAAACTAACTGGTTGTGTAGAGAAAGCCCGAGGGAGTTGGGATTGTTTAATTTTATATTTGTAAATAACTAAAATAGTTAATAATTAAATGTAGTTCAGTTATTAGCTATTTTTTCTCTAAATTTACGGGTTAACCATAATTAAGGAGAAAATGACAACGAATCGCCTGAAAAGGGGGGAAAGGGAGGGGAAGGGGGAAGTAAAATTTGTGGACAGTGTGATATCTTGCGGGAGGAAGGTGTTGATGCACAACAACAACGTGTTTCATCGTTATCGGTTGTCGGGTAAAAAGATGTATTTTAGTTGCAAATACCAGAAGGAAAGTGGCTGCCCGGCGCTTGTAATCCTGTATAATTTCAACGCAGAAGATTACTCGTTTGACCATTTTACTTTGGGGGAGGAGGATCACCTCGGTCATCCGAAGAAGGTAAGCAATTAAGTGGAATTTAAGGGTTTGCAAAATTTAAAGTGTTTTGGTTTGAGAAGTTTAAAAAGTATATTTTATGTCGTTCCTTCCTCTCACAGAAATCTAGCGAGGAGATAGAAGAGACTATTAAGACCCTTGAAGGATGTCGTCACGTTTGTTTATTTTGCTTTGCGGACCTCCCTTCGGATTATGGGGAGATGACCGAGCTTGAAAATGCAATTACGGCGGAGGGGGTTACACTGACGACAAAGTTAAGGGATCCAGTTAAAAATGAGCAAGCCTTCAAGTATCTGTGTCATCGGTTGGGTGTAAACTGGAGAAAATGTCAAGAAGGGCAGAATTTTGACAGGAAAGGTATCCTACCGTTGTGTTTCCACTGTCAGTGTCTCTACCAAGAAATGTTCCAGTTAAACTTGCAAGTTCGACAGTTGGAGGATCTGATTAACAGTCATGTGAAAACGATCAAGGGGAAAATTAAAAGGGCGGAGAGACAATCGGAGGCAAAGCTGGTGTTGGGGGGAACGCAACTGACGGTTTATGGGCTGGATGTCTTTAGACAGAAAGTTTTAGCTATAGAGGACACACGGCAGACTGGTTAGTGGGACCTCACTTGAAGAAGTCATTTTGTCGGTCAATTTTGGATAAAAAAAATTATGCAATCAATACATTTTGTGTGGTAGATCCTCTGGAGGAACAATCTACAATGTCTCTCGAGAAGACGCTGGCTACTTCAAAGAAATTGCCCGTGGAAATTCCGGAAGAATCTGGGCTTTCTGCTGATGAGTTCTGCTGTAATATCAAAGAGGAGATCATTCCAGAACAAGATGGTAATGTGGGCGATCATGATATAGATGCTTCCTTGTGGGCAAGTAGTCCTACCTCTCCACATGATGCCACACCAGTGGAAAACGAGGATGACAGTAGGGATGCAGGGAGCGATAACGATGGTGATGCAGCTTCATGGAGATCAGCTTCGGATCCTGAATCGGAGGAGGAGCAAGTAGTTACAACCCCGCGAACCCGGAGTGCACGGTTAGCAGAAAGACAGAAAAAGGCAAGTACTGAGGTAGATGACAACAAGGATGAAGAGGAATACGTCCCATCGGAAGGCGACAGTGAGGAAGAACCCATGGAGGACGACAATTCAGGAAGTGAGAACGATTGTGAAAAGGGTAACAGTAGCGACAGCGATTTTGAAGCGAGCACCAAAAGTACGGCCTAAGAAACGAGGAAGACCCAGCACTACTGTACCCAGTAAAGTCTCCACCCCCGCAGGTGGAGGTCGTAGAAAACGAAAAAAAGTACAGGATCGTGGGAGTGACCCCCAAAAGGAATTTACCTGTCACATATGTTCCGCCACAGAAATTGGATACCCCGCTTTTGTCAACCATTACAAGGTAGCCCATCCTGATGAGGACCGTTACACCTGCAAATACTGCAAGCGCCGCTTTGTTCGCCTTCGCGAATGCGAGATACATCAGTACAAGCACACAGGAGAGCGTCCCTATCAATGCTCCACGTGTCCTGCCGCCTTTCCCAGTAAAACGGCGTTGACCTCTCACATCTTCCGTAATCACACGGACCGTCCCAATGTATCCTACCCGTGCCCCACCTGCAAGGAAACGTTTTCCTCCAAATTTAACCTGGGTCAGCATCGCGTTTCCGAACACAACTATACCCCACCCGTCACCAAGAGAAAACCTCGGAGACGGAAGGATGGCCCCACAAAAGAGTACAGGTGTCACGTTTGCTCCACCCTAGTAAAGGGCTACACGGCGTTTGTAAACCACTACAAAATTGAGCATCCGAACGAGAGGCGCTACTCCTGCGTATTTTGCAAGCGCCACTACGATCGTCTTCGGGAGTGCGAAATACACCAACGGAAGCACACCGGAGAACGCCCCTTTCTCTGTTCCTCCTGTCCAGCCACATTTTCAGGGAAAAGCGCCTTGAGATCTCACGTCCTTAATCATCATACCGACCGCTCCCATATAAAGTTCCCCTGTCCCGACTGCCAAGAGGAGTTTCCAACGAAATCTACCCTCATCAAGCATCGCATATCTGCTCATGACCTTCTCCCCAAGTCCGCCACCGATGGGCAAATGAAGGACGAAGAGTACGTCATATTTTGTATGACTTGTCACGCCAACTTTGGGAACG